>CAUYRT010103519.1:0-15196 GCA_963574885.1 Lepilemur ruficaudatus
GCCTGTAGTCCCAGCTACTCGGGAGGCTGAGGCAGGAGGATTGCTTGAGCCCAGGAGTTTGAGGTTGCTGTGAGCTAGGCTGATGCCACAGCACTCTAGACTGGCCAACAGAGTGAGACTCTGTCTCAATAAATAAATTAATTTAATTTAATTTAATTTAAAAATAAAGAGAAAAATCCTCCTGGTAGTGTGTACTGTATTAATGCTTGGTTTATTGATTTTTCTTCAGTCTAGCATTGATTTCTTTTCAGTCTGGTTTCTCTCATCCAAAAACAAGAGAAGAAATTGTGGACATTTATGCTCATTTCTGCTCAGAGAAATGAAATTAGTAATAAATTATAGCAAGAAAAAACAAAATCTGATAAAATAGGAACAATGTGCATGGGTGTACCCTTCCCCCCAAATAACAAAATAAATTATAAATATGCAAAAGTGAGGGTTGGTTTTATAATTAACCAAATTTGCAAGCTAATATTCAAATTGTGGGAAATATTAATCCAAGACAATATTATGCTTTGTTTGATGACTGTTGGCTGGTTATACATTTGAATTTTATGGAGTGGACATTAAGACATCTGCTAAGTGTAGGAAGCATTGCGAAATCAACCTGTCATGAAAACTGCTTGGAGCCAAACTATGCAATTTGAGCATCCCGTCTGGTTACTGTTTAAAATAATGTCTGATCACACTTATCACCCTGGAGTCCCAGATGCAGAGTTTGGGACATGAACATCAGAGCAGGCTCGGTCTAATAGCTTTCCAAATAATTGACTTCTCTATTTCCTTGTTCCTTCAGGAGCCATTTTCAGTTTTTTTCTAGTGATGCTTCCACTTCTGTGCTGCTTTCACAGATGTATCTCTGATAACTGTGCTCTAGTCAAACACAAGGAATGTTCTTGGGAGCATGGTGGTTGTTAAAAGTACTTCTTTTTTTTAATCTTGAAACTTTAAACTTTTAATTTAGAAAATGTAGAATACATACTTTTCTTCGCACTCTATGTCTATACATTGGACATATATTTGCAAAAATGTCACAAAATTCACTTATATGTTTGAAAATGTTACAAAAATATAGTTTCTTAAATATCTGTTCCTGAGGTGGAAAATGTTTTAATTTTGCCTCATAGCTATAATTAACAGATAGAATGAATGTCTTTTATAGCTCAATAGTTAAAATCTGCAAAGAGGAAATAATTGAGTCCATTAAACACATAATTTTCATAAACAAATATCAAAGGTCATAAATCAAGGTGTTCTCTTGAAGGCTATGAATTGAAACAGAACAACATAATTTTCTCATTCCATTGGAATGATTTGGGAGTTCTCTAGGTGAGCTTTTAATATACGAAAATGGAACTCTGTTAAAACAGACTACAAAGGAGCACTGTATTTTCATTTATTGGCATTTAGGTAAATATATTGGTTATAAAGCCAGGCTCTCTGGAATAAAATCTTGGCTTAAACACTTAGTAGTTTTGTGATCTTTAGAAACTACTTAACCTTCTCTACCTCAGTTTCTTCATTTGTAAAATAAGGGTGACAACTGCACCTATTTCATAATGCTGTTTGGATTAATTGAATTAAAATGTGTACACACTTAGTACATACATTACCTGACATGTACTAAATAATAAATATTAGCTAGAATATGTAACTTTTCTTTATACAATATAGAAAAACTTAAGTGGTACTAAATTTGATGTAAAATTTCCCCTTTGTCAATAGAAGTCAAGAGTAAATACACACACTGGTCTAAGACCACACCTCTTCAGTGATTCTACCCCTAAAATTCCAGCCAAAGAGATCTTCAAATAGTAAGACCTGAGTGCCCAGACTTCCTTTCTTCAATCAGCAGAGGTCAAGACCGTATACCAGACACCCGTTTCTCCCTAGCACCCCCTACACTCACACCCTTGCTGTCTCTATTTGTTTAAATTCCAGAGAACTAATTTCATTGAACTGTCTCTTCCTCTTTATATAGTCACCACGAACTTCAAGCATCCCAGTCAAGGTACCTCACTCACTCAATCACTCTTTCTATTTCTTGTTCTATCCCTTTCTCACATTCTTCCTCAACTTCCAAAACCCTTCTAATGTATTCTTTGGAATTCACAGTATACTATCAGTACAGTACAACCCACACTCAAACTCTTCCTGAACATCACTTTCTAGCTTTAAGAAATCTATGATCTTCCTGAAAGACTCTACCTTCCCTAAAGCTTCTAATCAATAGTTGCTTTTTCACCCCTAGCTGTCTTATTATTGGGTTTCAGATGCGATTGTTGTCATCATGCGATTGGTGTCATGGAATCTACCCAACCCTGCGACAGGTGCCAGGAACAGACGTCACAGCAGGAGGTGATTGGCGGGCACTTACTCCCACAGCGGCTCCCAGTCACTGGCATCACCGCTGAGCCCCACCCCCCGCAGACCTACGGAGGCATCAGACCAGCATAGGAGCGTGAACCCCACTGCAAACCATGCATGTGGGGGATCCAGGTTGCACACTCCCCTTGAGAATCCAATGCCTGATGATTTGAGGTGGAGCAGAGGCTGCTATGCCTGCTCTGTCAGTGGAAAAAACTATCTTTCATGAAAACCACTCCCTGGTGTGGAAGATTGGGGCCCCTGATCTGTATGCTTCATGGTTGTTTCAGACCGCTTCCGACCATTGTTTTACGCTCCTCTCAAAGCATCCCCACCCGTCAGATTTGAATCTCAGGATAACGTGTTACCCCTTTTGTTGTTGTTATCATTTGCCTATGCTCTGGTCATTCCTCTTCATTTCTCAGATATTTAGCTTCTGGCTCTTTCTCACGAACAGTTCTACTGGCTCAATTTTGGGCAGTGCCAACATACACATAGCTGAATCATCCTGTACTCTGCACTCTCATTTCTTGAGGACCTCTCCTCTTGACCTCCACCTTTCATCAGTAATTTCCTACCAAACCCTAGATGTTATTATTATCCAAAATTCTTCTCTGCATTATTTATTATCTTTATTTTCTGTATTTCATTCTTAATACCTCTTCTCTTTCTCCTTTAGTGCCCTATTTCCCAATCTAATAACCCATCCACCGCATTTCAATCTAGTGGTTGAAGTCATTCACATTTGATCATTATTTATTCACACTCTTAACATTTTTTTCCTCCTTATGTAGCTTAAATTATTCCCTTATTCATTATAAGCATACCTTTTGAGTGCTTCCTCTTGCTTCCTTAGAGAGCTGGGCTAAACTAGAGGTATGGTTAAATCTAACTCCTCAGTACCTACATGTATATCTATAAAATTGGATGGAACTGGAAAGAACACGCAACCACACTCTTCTTTCCACTATAAATTCGTGAGCAAAAGAGCACATGAGCCTTTAATGCTCCCTCTCCAGAAATATAACTCTACTCTTCTTCTCATGTCATACATTCTCCTTGCTCCTCAAACCACCAATGTCTCTTCCTATCCTCATCCTTAGCACTGTGACTACTGAAGCTGTCAGAAGAAAGTTTCCAGAGACTCCCACTCCTAGTTCTACCCATCTACAAGTATCTACACTGACACACTCTGCCTTCCCATCTGTTACCATAGATGATCCACCAAGCTTACGTCTACTAGAGCAAACTCTGTCTCACTTAAGGCTATTATCCCAGCAACAGTCCTCTCTCTACATCATTATCTACATCATTACCTACATCATTATCTTGTTTTTGTTATCTGTTAAGTTATTCCCATCAACATAGTTGCTAAAAAGCAGTGGTCATTTCTCATTGTCATCTCACATGAACCATTATTACCATTTGGCAGAATTGTTCACATTTCCCCATCCTTGACACACTCTCTGCACTTGGATTCCAGTACTATATACTTTCTTGATATTCAGCATTATGAGTCAATCCTTTTCAGTCTCTCTTTTCAGTCTGTATCTTTTGTCATTTTGGTATAATTTAAATCTATCAAAAAGTTGAAATAATAATGAGAATTCCCAAATTCATATTTTCAGTTGTTCGCTTTTTGCCCCATTTGCACTCACTCATTCTCACCCTCTTTCTCTCTCTGAATCATTTATATGTTGTAGATATTATACTTTTTTGCCTCTAAATAGTTCTAAATGTATTTGTTAAAACATTGATTTTTTTTTTTACAAAACAGTATAATTATTAACATCAGGAAATTTTACATTGTTAAAATAATATTATCTGAATTAAAGTACATATACAAATTTTATCAGATGTCCCCAAATGGCTAGATTCCTGCCTCCTCCAGTCTAAGATACAACCTAAGATTACACACTGCATTTTTGCATTTATGTATCTTATCTCTTTAGTCTAGTTTAATCTGAAAATATGACTTTTTTTGATATTAACATTTTTAAAAAGTACAGAATAGTTATTTGGCAGAATGTCTCTTAATTTGGGTTCTTCTGTTTTTTCATGATAGATCTGGATGCATTCATGGCAGGAATATCACAGAAGTAATATAAACTTTTCAGCAAATATATCACATGGCCCATATGTTTGATTTATTTCAATATTGCTCACATTGACTTGGATTGTTTAAAGTGGTGACTACCATGCTTCTCCACTGTCATGTTGCTATTTTTTTCCTTTGCAATTAATCTGTAGTTTGTCAGAATTTACACTGAATATATATAAATATTCAACCATCAATCAGACTTTCACTGACTAGTTTTAGCATTCATTGATGACTTTCTAATTCAGTGATTTGTTCTTTATTTATCACTTGATATTCTTCCATAAGAGCTTTTCACACCTGTTTTTTTATTTATATTATTATGGAATAATGAATTTTTATTTTATTCTATGGGCTACAATCTAGTATTATAATTATTTATACTGGATACTCAATCTCATACAGATTTGGGAATTTAAAATTCCTTCAATCTGGCTTTTTATATATCATCCATCATTCTTTGAGAATTTTCTTGCTTTCTGGCACAAGACACTACAGCCTTCTTTTGTGCTTTCCTTGTTCAAGACTTGGAATCAGTCTTCTTTTAGAAAATTTGGCTCATTTTTTGTGAATAATGCTGTTTAGTAACCAAACTTCTGAGTGCTAGGTATGTTATTGCTGCTGACATTGTATTGCTTCTAGGCAGAGTGAAGATATATATCCAAATGCAAAAAAAAATTTAAGGCCATCCATATATATACACATATATACTGCATTTTTGCTGTCTATTTACATTTACCGATATTTGGTTTTTTGTTTATCTATGTATGACAATCTATAATTTCACACAGAGCCAACTATTGCCAACTCAACAATACAATATACATCTTGGTCATTCATTTTTCCATATTTGTAATCCATTTCCTCAATAACAAATAACATGGCTCCCATTATGATAAAAATTTTTATTCAAATGCTTATTCCTGGAATATAGAGAGAATAGTTTCAAAATTGCCAACTCATAATACTAAGAAAAATAAATCTAGTAATTGAAATTCAATATTTGTTTAAGGTTATTTTAGGTAAATTTTACAGTGTAATACCTCAGTTTTATGTGTTTAATTTAATGAATTTGATAAATGTGCATACAGCTATGTCAACATATAGAACATTTCCAACATTCCAGAAATTTTTGTCTGTCCCTAACACTCAATTTCCACTCACTCAGGGGTGACAACTTTTTTTTTCCAGATTCAGATTAATTTTATACTTTGACTCTTCTAGAACTTAATATAAATAAAATCAAGTGTGTACTTATGCGCCCGACTTTATTTCCTTAGCATATCTATGAGATTCAACTATGTTGTTGTATATATAAGTAATTTATTCCTTTTTGCTGCGAAGCAGTATTCCAAAATATGACTATATTACAATCAATTTGTTCATCAATTTTTTTCTGTTGATAGATATTTGTGTTGTTTCTAGATTTTTTGGCTGTTCCTATATGGATTGTTTCTAGATTATTGCTATGTATATTTTGTACAAGACTTTCTGTGAATGTGCAGTTTCATTTCTTTCACACAAATATCTAGGATTTTAATTTCTGATCATAAAGTAGGTATATGTTAAACACTTTAAGAAACCAAAAATTGATTTTTACAAATTCTTGTATTATTTTACATTCCCACAAGAAATGATGGGAGTTCTCCGTGCTGCTCACTCCTGCCAACACTTGGATTGTCAACGTTCAATTTTTTTAAATGTGACCCAACCATTCTAGTTGGTATGTAGTAGTATTTTTTCTGTTTCTAATTTGAATTTCCATGATGACTAATGAGGTTAAACATGTTTTAATGGGCTTATTTACTATTTATATTTCTTCCCTTGTGAGGTATCTGTTCAAGTATTTTTTCCATTTTTATTAAATTATTTGCCTTAATTATTGAGTTGTGGAATGATTTAATATAAACTGGATATAGGTCCTTTGTTAGATATATATTGGCTACATTCTCCCTAACTTATAATTTCTTATATTTTCTTTATAGTATTCTTTGATTAACAGATTTCCAAAAATTTTGATGCTTTGTCATTTTCTTTTTTTTAGAATCATTTCCTTCTGAGTTCTGTCAAAGTTGTATTTGCTTATTCCCATGTCACAAAGATAGTCTGTGATTTCATCTAGAGCATTATAATTTTCTCTCTTGTGTTAGTAACTATAATCCGTCTCCAATGGGGGTATGTCTGCAGATTTGTTATATGGCTATGCTGCATAATGGTGAAGCCTGGCCTTCTGTTGTAACCCTAACCCAATTAGCGTATGTAGTAACCACTATGTAATTTCTCATTCCACAGCTCCCTCTCACACTCTCACCCTCCTGCCCTTCCATGTCTCCATGTCTATTATTCCACACTCTATGTCTGTGTATATTCATTATTTATCTCCCACTTGTTTCTCAATTATTTCACTTAAGATAATGGCCTCCAATTCCATCTATGATGCCGCAAAAGATGTAATTTCATTGTTTTTGGTGGTTGAGTAGTATTCCATGATGGTGTGTGTGTATTATAAAATAACCTCTTAATTTTTAAAGTCCAGATGATCTATGCAATATCCTTATTCCATTCTTAATATTGATCCCTTGTGTATAATTAAATGGAATAGCACATATATATCTGCACAATTAATCATTAATTTCTTGTAGGCATTTTTCTTGTGTACTCTCTGAAAATAATTTTCAGATTTGTAGTCCTAACTGTATCACTAACTTGTCTTTAAGAAATACTGAGCAAAATGTGCCCTTTAATTTATCTTTAAAATTCTGGATTATATTAATAGTTCCTTTCGTATTTTCCTAAAATGTCTCTTTTACATTAGATGTTCCACACAAAATAACAATAAATATTCCAGCATTAATACAAGGAGTGGGAAAAAAGACATTTTGAAATAACTTATTTTTAATAATGATAATCCAAATGGCTCAATAAAGTATGAGGTATGTATGAATAAAATTTACCATTTTACTAACTTAGAAAATAAATGTTATGACTAAAAGAAAATCTTGAATAAGTATCCTTAGTAGGAAAGAATAATTAGTTTATCAATGAATTGACTTGCAATGAGCTTTAATTACAAATACTTTGTCAGTTTAAAAAATTATTGTACTGTAGGAGGAAATGTATCTATATGGAAATATAATCTCAAATTTCTGTTGTTAAATTAAATTGTAAATATATTATTATCCTGTTACTTATTAATAAGCAAGGTATCTGTTTAAGCTGACAAATTCTATGAATGGGTCCATATTATTCATTACTTTACAAATCTTCAGAACTATAAACATTAATAGAATTAGCATGTTTATTTGCAATGACACATATATGGTATCTCTGACTTAACTATACATATATTTGTACAGTAAATACATCAGTTGAGTATTTAAATATATCACTTAAAAACATTCTGATGGTAGCTCATGCCTGTAATGTCAGCATTTAGGGAGGTTGAGGTGGGAGGCATTCTTGAGGCCAGGAGTTCAATACCAGCCTTGGTAACATAGTGAGACCCAGTCTCTACAAAAAACAGAAAAATTAGCTGGATGGGATGGTGCACACCTGTAGTCCCAGCTACTCAGGAGGCTGAGGCAGGAGGATTGCTTGAACTCAGGAATTTGAGGCTGCAGTGAGCTATGATCATGCCAATACACTCCAGCCTGGGTGACAGAGTGAGACCTTGTCTTAAAAAAATTATATATATATATGTGTGAAATCTGAAATTGTACAGATACAATTGTACAGATTTTCTTTTATTCATAACATTTATTTTCTAATTAGTAAAATGGTAAATTCCATTCATACATACCTCATACTTTATTGAGCCATTTGGATAATCATTATTAAAAATAAATTATTTCAAAATGTCTTTTTCCAACTCCTTGTATTAATGCTGGAATATTTATTATTTTGTGTGGAACATCTAATGCAAAAAAAAATTTCAGGAAAATACAAAAAGAGCTATTAATCCAGAATTTTAAAGACAAATTAAAGGACACATTTTGATCAGTATTTCTTAAAGACAAGTTAGTGATACACTTAGGACTACAAATCTGAAAATTATTTTCAGAGAGTGCACAGGAAAAATGCCTACAGGAAATTAATGATTAATTGTGCAGATATATATGTGATATTCTATTTAATTATACACTAAGAAAAGAATGAGAACAAGGAGGGTATAAGTCCAAAACTGAAGAAAACTCTATGGGCTTAATGTCATTACTCCAAAAAATAACCCTGTCACATAACACACGAACGCAGGTTGGAAAACGCTCCTTGTGGAAGAAAATTCCATTAAAGTATATTTGAATTACTTCAAAAAAAGGTTCATGGAAGTGTTAATTTCCATTAACATGAAGGATATTTCCTTATTTCTCATCTCATTATGTTTGTATCAAATTCTATGATCATTGTTTATGATCAATAACCAATTTCTTCTTAGAACACTAAAAGGTTACAACCTGGTTTGCTCAGAGTAATGAAAATTTACTGGAATGTGAGTCATCCCTATTTAAGTCAGCCTACTCTGCCATCAATTTTCAGAGGTCCTAATGTGTTTGTTGTATTTATCACTGTCCTTTGGCTAATGGGTTCATTTCATAGTTTAAGTCAAACATCAATTTTAATTTGTAAGCCCCAGTGTCTTCCACCAAATATGCTCTTCGTAGGAACCAGTAATACAGTGGCATTTGTAGTTAACTGAAGGAGAGATTCAACTGGAAGATATAACAGAGATGAAATTAACAATTCTGCTCTCAGTTGATTTTCAAGATTTGCAACAGGTTTACCAAGATTTTGAAATTAATTCATTTAAAACTTTTCTTTTACAGTTTTGAAAATGCATGGAATATAAAATATTTAATACAAAATATTAATATAAGTAACAATCCTTATCACTTTCTTGCCTATTAATAATTTAGCATTCTGGTCACTCTGTGTGTCAGTTAGTAAGCATCTCCTGTATACATTTCACCAAATGTGCATACCCTAATACTCCTTTTCAGGGCGTGGCCTTTTTTCTTCACTTGTGGAAAGAATTGGTATTTGTTTCAGAAAATACTATGCTCATCACCATCATACTTTAGAATCTAAATCTTTCTACCTATGTGCTTACCTGTGACTAAATTCTGATTTAGTGCATTCAAGGCTTTCCATATCTGGAATGCATGGTAATTTTATCAACAGGTTAGTAACTACAGTTAGTCCTTACAAAGATTATTCTTATATTTCAGAATTTTAGCCTCAAAATCTACATATTTTTTCTCAGAGAAAGCTGGCTTTTTCTTTTCTAAGTCCTGCTTCTATTACTTTTTTTTTTTTTTAACTGGCAGTCAATACCACACTTCCTTGTCTAAAATACTCTTCCCTGGTGAATATTTGAACTGTTCTATTTTTCCGTAGCTGTGTTTTCTATAGTTGCAAGCTCAGTATAGTCATATCTACAATTTGGTAAAAATTATTGAATGTCTTCTTAGTGCAAGGCATTGCACTAGGCATAAAAATTGTGGGTAAATAGTACGTACATATTCTGTATCCTTATGGAACTGGAATAAAAAATACTATGAAGTTCATTTTATATGCAATGCATTACATTTTTGGAAAGTGCTGCGAAGTGCAAGTAAAGTGTTCTAAGAGTGCACAACAGGGTCATACACCTAAGCACAACTAATTCATCACTACCAGAACCTTGATATTGGCAAGCTACAGTATTAAAAACTACAACAACAACATAAGATTAGAGACTTCTACTTGTCGTATTGCATTTTTTAATTTTATTTTTTATTCTTGTGTAACAAATATGTATTTTGATGACCTTAATGTGAATATATATCATTTTTATAAAGAGAGTAGAATTCTGTGATCCTTGAATGTGAATAAGCAACTACAAGGGAAAGTTCACAGAAATGGCACATGTATAGTACAGATTCATTCAAACTTAGCAAATAAACCTCAAACATGCCCCAATAACTGTCTCTGTGCCAGTCACTGGAGGTCAAAAGAAAATGAGACTGTGCCTGCCTTTTAGAAACTCATAGTTTAAAGAGAAGTTACACATATACAATATTTACACTAATATAATATGGCAAGACCTCTTATAGAATGAGTATGCTATGGACTAAACTGTTTCCCCCCACCAAAAAAAAATTCATATGTTGAAACCATAGGCCCCCATATGATGGTATTTGAAGATGGGGCCTTTGGAAACTAATAAGAGTTAGATGAGATTATGAGGGTGGCATCCTCAAAATGGGATTAGTATCTTTATAAGAAGGCACACCCCAGAGAGCTTCCTCTCACTCCATCTCTGCCATGTGAAAAAACAGTGGGAGGGCAGTTGTCTACAAGCCAGGAAGAAAGTCCTTAACAGAACCCAACCATGTTGGCATGCTAATCTCAGACTACCAGTCTTTAGAACTGTGAGAAATAAATTTTTGCTGTTTAAGCCAGTGGTCCCCAACATTTTTGGTACCAGGGATCAGTTTTTCCATGGACCAGGAAGGTGGGGTTGGTGGTTTGGGGATGATTCAGGAACATTACATTTATTGTATAGTCAAACCTCTCTGCTAATGATAATCTGTACTTGTAGCCGCTCCCCAGCACTAGCATCACTGCCTCAGCTCCACCTGAGATCATCAGGCATTAGATCCTTATAAGGATCACACAATCTAGATCCCTGGCATGAGCAGTTTACAATAGGGTTCATGTTCCTATGAGAATCCATCGCTGCTGCTGATCCGACAGGAGGTGGAGCTTATGCAGTGATGCAAGCGATGGGGAGCAGCCGTAAAGACAGACGAAGCTTCATTGCTTACTTCCTGCTGCGTGGCACAGTCAGGCCATGGACTGGTACTGGTCTGTGGCCAAGGTATTGGGGACTGCAGGTTTAAGCCACCCAGTCTTCGGTATTTTGTTAAGGCAGGCTGGGCTGACTAATAGCATGTATAAACTATATTAGTGGCTCAGAAGAAAGAATAATTAGTGTTGCTTAGAGCAACCTAAGAAGGCTCCATAACAGAAGTTATATTAAAGCTTATCCTTGAAGGGTGAATAAAATTTCACTAATTAGAGAAGAGGGTGAAAGGGCATTTCAAGCAGAAAAAACAAGACCAAAGGCAGAAATGTGGGGGAAGTAAAGATGAATTCCAGAGTTTTACTTCGTGAAACAAGGTAAATAGCGATGCCACAAAATGACATAGAAAACAGGAAAAGAAAATAGGTAGATTTAACTAAATAGAATGAATGCATTACTACATTTGACCAAGATGACTGTCTAAGTTATCAGTAAGCAATTACAAAACATAAGTGTGGAAATCAGAAGAGAAGAAACTAGAGAATTGATTTCAACATTTTGTATGTCTACAGTGGATATTATATGTTCTTCTCAGGTCACCTCTTTAGGGCCAGTGCATCTATCTGCCAGCTGCTGATGAAATAACACAAAGCTAAATCCTTCTTTAGGATTTTTCTTCAGCAAGGAGCTGTTTGTTCAAAATTGCACCCCTTTCTGGGTTGGGGTGAGGAGTCTGGGTAGAACGCGTGTGGACAATTACTGTGTGATGCATAGTTTGAAGGTCTGGCATCCTTATTTTATTTGGGGACAACTCTAAAGGTCACCCCCAAGCTCCAGAACTTCCTATAAATTGACTGAGTATTCAGCAACAACTACATTGTGGATCAGCTTCTCCTAGTGCTAAATCTTGCATCTCACATTTTTATAGGCAATTATCCTAAGAGCACTGCCCAACCTTCTCACTGCTAGTCCCCATTTCCAGGGAGCCCAGTCTAAGACAACACCAGCACAAATCCAAACACATCCATATGGAGACATGTTAGGCTTGCTAAGGAGTAAGACGAACTATATGCTCGAGTTGCTGCAGGATCTGGCTAATATAACAAAGGTACCAGTAGGAGACCAGAGCACATGCATGGTATTGGTATTGAGGGTACTGAGTCACAGGGGACAGAACAGAACAGAAAATTAGGAAAAAGAAAGTATATCAATATGGGAACATTATCCTGTGAAACAATTTAATGCCCTAGTATTAAATCCTGAGGGATCATACTAATCATCTCCTAGGATAGCTCTTGGAACATGGAAAAAATACGTAAGTCTGGGTAAAGAGAGGTTGGGTTTGTGATGGAGGATAATTTTTCACTATGACAAATGCCCAGTATTAATTAACCAGTACTAAGTGACCCACAATCTTTTATTTGGGTAACCTGAGAACTGGGAAAAAGGAAACATCCAGATTTTTAAAAGATTGATGTAAACATGAACATAGTAACAAAAGAAATAACACGTAGTAAAAAGGAACCAAATAGGACCTCTAGAACCCAAAATACATTACATGTATTGCTAAACTTTTCTGTAGATTAAATAACACAGGAAAAAAAAATCAGTGCACTTACAAGACAATACTGATAAAAATTATCCACCCAGAACCACTGAGAAAAAATTATTAAAAATAATAAAACAAATACTTATATTTATATTAAATATGTACAGTGATGATTCTAAGAAATCTAACATGAGAGCAATTGAAGTTCCAGAAAAGAGGTGAAAAAATTAAAGGAATAATGTGCTAACATTTTCCAAATTTGCTCACATGGCCTAGGCCACATATTTTAGAAGTTCAGCGACTCTCATCCAGAGAAACAAACAAAAATAGCTGAAGCAAGTAATTCAAATTTCGTGTAATTGTTGTTGAAGAAGATGTTTTTAAAGTTGTAAAAGAGAAAAAGAGAGATTAAATCCAGAGGAATAAGCATAAAAATGTTGTTGACTTCATCAGAGAAAATGCAAACCAGATACATTGAAACGACTTTAAATTCGTGAATAAAGTTCTATCAACTGAGAATCCTACATCCAGCAAAAATGTTTTCAGAAATGAAGATAAAATGAAAATATTTTCAGTAAAAGAAAAGCTGGGAAAATTCATCATCGGAAGACCTGCACTTTAAAAAAAGTTTAAAGGAGGTTTCTTGAGGCTAAAGAAACATTAAACGAGTTTTACTAAAGACATTAATAAAGAATGTTACTAATATAGTGTGAATAGTAGCTATATAAGTAAATAAAAAGCAATTTTTTATGTAGAGATGAGACTGTCTGTTGGAGTTGATTGCTAACTTTATTCCACTGTGGCCTGAGAAGATGCATGGTATAATATCTATTTTTTTCAATTTTTTGAGACACGCTTTGTAGCCTAGGATATGGTCAATCTTAGAGAATGTTCGATGAGCTGACGAGAAAAACGTATATTCAGTGGTTTTGGGATAGAATATTCTGTAAATGTCAGTCAGTCCCATTTGTTCTAGAGCTCTGTTTAAGTCCATTGTTTCTTTGTTTATTTTCTGTTTGGAGGATCTGTCCTGTCAGAGGAGTGTTGAAATTTAGAATTGTTGTGTCTTCTTGTTGAATTGTACCGTTCAGCATTATATAGTGACTCTCTTTGTCTTTCATCACTGTTGGTGATTTGAAAACTAATCTGAAATCAGAACCGCCACGCCAGCTTTCTTTTGGCTTCCATTTGCTTGAAATATTGTTTTCCATCCCTTCACCTTGAGTCTGAATACATCCTTTTGGGTTAGATGTGTTTCCTAAAGACAAAAGATACTTGGCTTATGTGTATTTATCCATTCACTATGTCTCTTTAGTGAGCAGTTCAAGTCATTCACATTTATTGAGAGAATTGATAAGTGGGATAGATTTGTGTTCATCCTGTTGAGTTGAACTTTGTTGCTTTGTTTTCTTTCTTGAGGCATTGTGGTATCTGGCCTTTAACCTTTAGCTTTTGGATGATTTTCCATTCCTGAGTGTTTATTGTGCTGATCTATGTGTAATACTGTTTTGAATACTGTCTGGAGGGCAGGTCTTGTCTTGATGAATTCCCTCAGTCTTTGCTTGTCTGAGAAGGTCTTTATTTCTCCTTCATACACAAAACTTAGTTTTGTGACAAGATTCTAGACTGGGCATTTTTCTGTTTGAAAAGAGTTAAAAAGCTTCTGCACAGCCAAGGAAACTGATAAGAGCAAACAGACAACCTACAGAATGGGAGAAAATATTTGCAAGTTGCACGTCCATTAAAGGGCTGATAAATAGAATCTATATAGAACTCAGGAAAATCAGCAAGGAAAAATCAAACAACCCTATCAAAAAGTGGACAAATGACATGAATAGGAAATTGTCAAAAGAAGATAGACTAATGGCCAATAAACATGAAAAAATGCTCAACATCTGTAATCATCAGGGAAATGCAAATCAAAACCACAATGAGATATCACTTATTTGCAGTGAGAAATGGCTTTTATCAAAAAATCCCAGAACAATAAATGTTGGCATGAATGTGGAGAGATAGGAACACTCCTACACTGCTAGTGAGACTGCAAACTAGTACAACCTCTCTGGAAGGCAATATAGAGATACCTCAAAGAGATACAAGTAGAATAACCATTTGATCTACCAATCCCATTACTGGGCATCTACCCAAAAGAACAAAAGACTGTCTATAAAACAGACATCCACACTATAATGTTTATAGCAGCACAATTCACAGTTGAAAAGATGTGGAAACAACCCAAGTGGCCATCAATACATGATTGGATTAATAAAATGTGGTATATGTATACCATGGAGTTCTACTCGGCCACAAAAAACAATGGTGATATAGCACCTCTTACATTATCCTGGATAGAGCTGGAACCCATTTTACTAAGTGAAATACCACAAGAATGGAAAAACAA
>CAUYRT010103520.1:0-10883 GCA_963574885.1 Lepilemur ruficaudatus
TTTTTTTTTTTTTTGGAGACAGAGTCTCACTCTGTTGCCAGGGCTAGAGTGCCACCGCATCAGCCTAGCTCACAGCAACCTCAAACTCCTGGGCTCAAGCAATCCTTCTGCCTCAGCCTCCCAAGTAGCTGGGACTACAGGTATGCACCACCATGCCCAGCTAATTTTTTCTATATATATGTTTTTTTAGTTGTCCAGCTAATTTCTATTTTTTTTTTTTCTTAGTAGAGACAGTGTTTCACTCTTGCTCAGGCTAGTCTCGAACTCCTGAACTCAAACGATCCATCCACCTTGGCCTCCCAGAGTGCTAGGATTACAGGCTTGAGCCACCAAACCCCCCATGGATTATGGATTTTAATGGTACCACTATCACTCCATAAACAATCAAAAACTGAACATCAGTTTACATCTGTTAATTTGCACTATAGAATGAACAAGAAGTTTCCATTTTTTCATGTTTATTGGCCATTAATCTATCTGGGTGATGAGCACATTTATAACTTTGACTCAAACTGTGCAAAAGCAATTCATGTAACCAAAAGATAATATTCTGAAATTTTAAATACAGAAAAAAAGAAAAAGAATTTTCCAGCAGACGTAAATCCCTCTAAATAGGTGTCTTTTGGTAGAATCATTCTTTCCTGGCCTGTTGTAAATGAAATTATAATTAGAAATCCATCTCAAACATTAACTACTATAATTGGCTCTACTGAAAAGGTTATATTCGTCTAAGAATCTTCTCTGAACTCCCTTGCTAAAGTTGTTTTAGATAACAGAATTGTCTTGGACTCTCTGTTGGTTAACAGGGGTGAGTGTGTTCAATAGCTAACATGTCCTGCTGCCATTGGTATTATCATCCTGATAGTCATAATAGTGGTCTCCCTGATGTATTGTATCCTGCCAAGAGTCTGAAAGGTTTGTATGCAGCTGTCCAGTGCATATCAAATGGTCTTGATATGGTTAGAACAACTAAAACATAAAGAATCACGCAATTGACCTTACTTCTTGACCTGTGAATTCCATACTAATACTAAACAAGTCCATTATGATAATGACAGACAGTGGTATCAAGGTTTTGCTCAATCTCTCAGTATTGAGGGACTGACCACAAGGGAGAAACTGTTAAAATAAAATTAGCAGGAGGCCATTAGCCTGAGGCTGTCTCTGTACTTTGACTTTCCACATAACAAACCACAACCAAACTTAGTATGTAACCAAACTGAAACCTAACTTACTAGTATATTTTTTAATAACAAATATCTGGTTTCAACCAATCACAGGCAGCCAACTGATCAGACTGTGCCAAAACAAGGCCAATGCCTCACTCTAGCCATCGGGTGATTTCTTTATGTGGTTTCTGTGCTTGGCCTATGAAAGCTCCCTGGTCCTGCTGCTGAGTAAAGCTCTCTGATCTGCTTCTTGTTCTGGGTGCTGTCTGATTTATGAATTGTTCTTTGCTCAAATAAACTCTGTTAGATTTAATTTGTCTAAAGTTTTTCTTTTAACACTCATATGAATTCATATATATGTCCACCAACAGACATACACAAGATTTTTATAGCTGCATAGTTTGTAATAGCCCCAAATGGGATACAACCCTAATGGATATTAATTGTAGAATTGTCAGATAAATTATGCAATATTTATTTAATGGAATACCATATAGCAAAAGAAATGAATGAACAAGGTAACACCACAACATGGTGAATGCTGTGGTGAACAGATAAACAACATGGCAGTTGTGAAGATTAAATGAGATTATTCCTATAAATAACCTGTTACTTAAACTCTTCCAAGTTTCTCGATTTACCAGTTGCACTTCACTGTACAGGGTTTCTTGGTTACATTTCTTTTGCAGGGTCCTTTTTGATACTTAGCCTTGTGTCATTACTTTGCATCTACCTGTTGTCTTTCTTAGCTCTACTGGCCTTGAACAAAGGATGTTATGAGAAAGGGACATGGGACTCCATGAACACTGACTAAGGGGATTCTTTGAGTTTGGTTCCGCTGAGTCATGTGCCATCCAAGACCAATCAGAGGGCAGAGGATGTTTTTGAGAACTGTAGACTTACCAGCAAGAGCATAATACATCCCAATGAACAGCCAAAGGACACAGGGTATAGGGGATGTGTGACAGAGCTGCAGCCCCACTGAAACACAGTCCCGACCCCTGAGTCAGGAGCATGTTGTACACCAGTGACATGCTTTCTTATCCTGTAGTCTTGGAAAGGGAGGCACACACGAGCTCTGGGAAACATACAGACAACTGGGAAATAAGGAAAGACCTTCCACACTCAGAAGGCTTGTATGGCATGTCAACAGCTTCTATAAATGTGACTCAGACTGTGAGTGACAACTCCAAATGTTCTTTGATCCACATCTGAGAAAGTAAGATTTGTGTACAAGTAACCACAAATACTAGTCAGCCTGTAAAAACAAAACAAAACAAAACCAAAAACCAAAAACCAAAATATAAAATAAACAAAAAGAGGTTCAGTAGTGAAGGCTTTTATACTTTGGAGTCAGAGCTACATATGTTGTAATCCCAGCATTTTATCAGTTGCTAGCTATGATGTGTCCAGGTTAATTAATCTTTCTAAGGTCAATTTTTATCATGTCTAAAATTGTTATAATAATATGTGCCAAACAGGATTATTGTAAAAATTAAGAGATAATGTATGTAAAGTACATATCACACTGTTTAGTAAAAACTAATTACTGAATAATGGCAGCTATTATGAAAAGATAAATATTCTTTCTCTCTAACACACTTGCACACATACACACTCAAGTAGTTCAAAGTCCTATGAAAGAAGTTAGTACTAAATCACATGAGAAATGTATGCAAAGGTTTAGATTTTTCATCTAACCAAATCTATAGGCTGGCCATCAAGGAAAAAAATCGTTCTATTAAGGAGAATGGACATTTGTGATTCAGATATGCTATATGGCAATGCCATATGATATCAAAATACTTTCTAAATGAATTGCGCCTATCCACAATGTCACTAGCAATGTATAAGTATACAAGTTTCACAAAAGCCATGTTTACAGAAGGTGTTGTTTTTTTATTGTTGTTTGGGCTAATTTTCAGACTTTTAGGAAATGTTAATTTCCAGAACCATAAAAAATGTTTAGTTATTTTTCATGAATTTTAGGAAATATTTAACAAACATTGTAGAGCTGTTCAAATGAGCAAATTAGTTTTCATCCTGGCATGGAAGGTTGAGGAGGCTCATCAAAGAGTATGAGAGAGCATAAGAAAGATTTGTTGTGCTCCAAAATGATACATACTTAATCCAGAAGCTCATGCAGTTCCGAAGCTCTTTCACAAAGCATTTGCAATTATCTACCAAATGTGCTTCCCAAGAGCATTTAGAAAACTCAAAATTGGGGGTTATTTTCACACTTCCCAGTGTTTTCAGGCTTTCACTGGGTTTTAAATTAAGGGAAAAATGTGACAAAACAAACAGAATTTTTCCTTACAAAAACCTGTTTGAATGCCCATTGTGCTTTTTGACAGTAAACACCAGGGAGGAAACTCAAGGGTTTTTTTGATGTCAGCACACACCATGTCTTATTTACCCTTAAAGAGTAATTTGTTTAAGAAATTTCTTTGTTTGTAATAATAAAATGTCTCATTATCTCAAAAGCAGAATAATCATTGTAAGCGACAATTATCTGACAAAAAGGATGATTAGACCTTGAGAGAGAAGAAAGCCAAGTTTAAACAGCTTGTGATAGACTATTTTGTGAAATAACACTGCATATATATTGAAAGATGTGTATGTGTGTGCACACACATGTGTATGTATATGTGGGTGGGTGTGTGTATAATTGTTATTGTCTGCTGTCATTGCTGGCTGTAATACCTGTGATTATGGTTTTGATATCAAAGACATATATAATCATACTGTGATAGCATTTGTCATTCCTTCCATTATGTGGAAGGGTTGTAACAAGAACCCCCCATGTAGCTAATAACTTCCAAGAATCTTGAGAAACCCGCTACAACACTGAATTGCTCTCTCATTTCACTTTAAAAGAGAGGAGAAAGAGGAAATAGTACATGAAGTATATAACCATGTCCTCGACAATTTGCATGAAACAGCTCGATACAGTGGTCACCTGAATAGCGTGTGACCCTCTCCACCACTCCTGAAATAAGACTGTTTATTATGCAGTTATTGCTATTCCATGATAACTAATCTATCACTCTTGAGGGTGCAGCACTGAGGATAAGTTTGGTTTTTGAGGCAATTCATGTTACTTGTACTTCAGGTGTGGTGTTAAGGATGCTATTTGTAACATCAAACAGATCCTCCTGATGAAGACATCTTAGAAAAATGTCTTTCAAGTCCTGTGTCAGGATAATCTCATCATCATTGATTCTACTGTAAATAAATGATTGTATTTCTCTTATGGCCTTGGCTCACCACCAGGTTTGCGGGCCACCTCTGGCAAATAATACTAGACCACACTACATGGTTGCTATGAACCAATCTTATATATGGATCCACTTTATTTTTCCTTTCTTTACTCTTATTTACTTTCACAAATTGTATTGTATAAATTTTAAGCTCTCTTAAGTCCTTTTTGACAATGCAAGGTAGGCATAGAATAGAATCACTGAAACATCACTAATATATTTATTTGTGCGTTTATACTGATTGATCATCTACCTTTCCCAAAGAAGTGTGAGAGATACCAAGATAAATCAAACACGGCTTTTTCTCCAGTTTTGAAAGAGACACAATACCAACACATACATAGTCTAATGAAAGAGAGGTAGATGCAAGTACGGATAAAATTCCAGGGAAGCCGGGAAAAGAGAGACATTAAATTCCCTTGGAGGAAGGAAAAAGATCAAGGCTATGTGGTGGAGTGAAATGAGTACTGCTGCTGCTTGGGAGCTGGAAGCCACAGCAGCCCTCTACTCTGCTCCACTGCCTAGAACTCTTCTTCAGAATCACACTGTTCTACTGCCCCTGTGTTGATGCCCTCCATTAAATCAGGGCCTCCTGGTGCCTGAACCTCAAGTTGTCAAAACAAGGTGTATTAGGGTTCTCCAAAGAGACAGAACCAATAGAATATATACAGATAGAGAGACGAGAGAAGATTTATTAGGGAAATTGTCTCATGCTATTATGGAGGCTGAGAAGTCCCACAATAGGCCGTCTGCAAGCTGTAGAATCAGGGACACTCTAGTGTAGCTCAGTCCAAGGCCAGAGGCCTCAGAACGAGGGCAGCCTATGGTGTAACTCTTGGTCCAAGGCCGAAGGCCTGAGAACTTGGGAGGGTGGGTGCTGGGGCAAGTCCCAGAGTCCAAAAGTGAGAGAATGTGGAGTTCTGATGTCCAAGGGCAGGACAAGAAGAGTGTCCAAGCTCTAGGAAAGAAAGAGAGAATTTGCCTTTCCTCTGCCTTTTTGTTCTCCATGGCCCCAGCCAGGCACGCAAGTGACAAGGCCAGCCCAGACTCAAGGCATGGGGACTCTGACTCCACCTTTTAATGGAAGGAGCTACAAAGTCGTATTGTAAAGATTTTGTATATGGGACTAGTGAGTGAAGGATTATGACCACATTTTTAATCTACCACAAAGTTTAAAAAAAAAATTTTAAGTTGATAAATGAAAGCTGTAACTAAGTAAAGCAATAGAACAGATGAATTCACATGACAGCGCTTTCCCCAGGAGTGCTTTTGCTACATAATAAACAGGGTTCTTGGAAGACACTTCAGGACTGAGTACAGTATATAGCCAATGGAAGGCATTCAAACCTATTTGTTGAATGAATAAATGATTTGGTAAAGTGAACTTTCATGGAAACTAAGCAATGGTCAACTACTAGCATATTCTGAAAAACTATTATACCCTCCAGAGGCCTATCATTAACTTAAACAAAGAGAAATAAACTATTTTAGGTTGCAAGAGCTCAGGAATATAAATAATTTTCCAAAAGGCAAATGATATATAGCAAGTTGTCTCTCAACGTCATCAATGGGTTCTTGAAGCTGAGACTTCAAGCAGAATGACATACAACAAAACCAATTTTTTTTCTCATCAACATTATAACAAAATGATGTTAATTGAGGATCTGCTGTACACAATTTCATTTAAGGTTGTAGTTTCTAAGAGCCCATTGATGACATTAAGTGAGGACTTGTTGTACTAAAATGAGTAGTACATCTTGCGTTTGCTAGAGAGGAATGGACTTACGGTAGCCTTAGATCCTCTTGAGCATAATTAGAGTTAATTCTCAGGAGATAGTGGCCTAAATGTAATCACTTTTCTTCTTTCCTTAGCCAATGTACCTTAGCCAATGTACAGCTTTCCTTAGCCAATGTACTGCTTGAGGTGACTCAAGCAGTAATAGGTGTGTAGGGCATTTGGGGAGGAGGTATAGGGAAGCACAGATAATTTTAAAGCCTAAAGGAAACCCTGCAAACATCTGAGGATCTGCTTTCAATCGCAACCATATAAGACTTGGAAGAGTCTCCATGACACAATGAGAACCAGACTGAGAGGAAGTTTGCCTCCTCTGGCAAAGTATGGGGCAGAGAACTTCAATCCTGAGGCTCTGCAAGGTTTCCAACAGATCGGTAACGGGATCTGTTCAGTTCATAAAAAAGTATCCCAGCCTTCTTGTTTCTGAGTCCTAGAAAGATACTACTGAAAAGATACCCACAAGCCAATTGGAAAATAAACCACTTCCTTTGTCCCCACTGCCTGCCAGTATAGCACGGCCCAAAATGCTGAGTGTAATCACCCCAATTTACATAGGTTGACACAGAAAAATAAAACAAAAATTATTTAAGGAGATTTGGTTATTTCAAGGAGGTAGACCGAAATAGGCTGAAATTAGTGTGTTTTGTGCTGCTATAACAGAATATATGAAGCTGGGTAATTTATAAAGCACAGAGATTTATTTCTTACAGTCCTAGAAGCTGGGAAGTACAAGATCAAGGGGTCCACATCTGGTGAGGATCTTCACGCTGCATCATCCCATAGCAGAAGGCAGAAGGGGAAGAGAGCACAAGAGAGCATGAGAGAGCAAGATAGAGCTGAGCCAGCTTTTATCAAAAAACAACAACAAAGAAAAAAACACTCTCTCATGGTAACAAATTCACTCCCACAATAAAGACATATAACTATTGATGAGGGCAGAATCCTCCTGACCTAATCACCTCTTAAAGATCCCACCTCTCAACACTTGAAATCTGTATCAAAAATACGTACTAAATACTGAACAGGATGCACATTAAAAGATTCATACTTAGTCTTTCTGCTGAAAGTCTTTAACTCCACAAATAAAGGGAAATATTACATGGTTCCTTCAGAGAGAGAAACTTGGTTATTTAGAAAGGAAAGAAAATCAGATGGGGGGAGGGGGGATGGGTATATTCAGACCTAATGGGTGCGGTGTGCACTGTCTGGGGGACACACACTCTTAAAGCTCTGATTCGGGTGGGACAAAGGCAATATATGTAACCTAAACATTTGTACTCCTGTAATATGCTAAAATAAAAAATTTTTAAAAGAAAGAAAGAAAGAGAGAGAGAGACAAAATCAGGCAGGCATCAAATTTCTCACTTACTACACAAAAATAAACAAAGACAATGGAGCATTTTATCATTCATATGAACAAGGAAACAAGAGACATTTTCAGGCACACAAGGACGCAGAAAGTATACAATATAGAAGTCCCTCCTGAGGAAAATACTTGAGAAACTATTAAATAAATAAAAGAAAGCAGACTAAATGTCAATATAGGAGGAAAATATGCCCCCAAATTGGAATAATCGACATTTGCATCCATTATACCTTTTTGAGTAATTGCCCTACTGCCCAGGAGTTCCAGGTGGGGCACATGAATTAAGCTTAAACCAGCCGTGTGTACATTCTTCTGGCTACAGGGATTGGTTCAGTGATGGGTCTTGACCAAGTCTAGATAGTTTAGATATAACAAGTCTCTCACAGTGTCCCCTGTACCTGACTCTAACAAAACAATGTTGAGAGCACCGCAGCCAGTTTATAATCAAAGAGGCAAGTCATGAAGAAAATGCTAACATTTTACTGAAGTACATAAAATAAGACAAAATTTTGGAGTGACATGTCACATATGAACTCATCTTCACAGGAAAATTCAATATTGTAAAGAGACCAATTCTCCCTAAAGTAATTCATAAATGTAACGCAATCTTAAATAAATTTCTATGCAAACAAAGGCTTGTTTTCAAAGCAAACAAGAAGTTTCTAATGGAGCTTAACGAAATAATTCTGTAATTCATCTGTACAAAAAACACACAAGAATTTAAATTTAAAAAAAGAGAGAGACATATATTCTTATTCTTCCAGATAGCAAATATATCTTAAAGTTATAGTAACTGAAACAGAGGGAATTGGCACAATGAGATCAATGAAACAGAATAGAATCCAAAACTAGACTTATTTATGTATTTAAATTATAGCAAATACGATGTATCAATGCACTAGAGCAGCAGTCCCCAACCTTTTAGACACCAAAACAGAAGGCAATTTTTCCATGGACCAGGGGTTGGGGGGAAGGGGAGGAAGGAGGCGGGGGACCTCAGGCGGTAATGTGACTGATGGGGAGCAGCTCTAAATATAGATGAAGCTTCCATAGATCCTCCCCACCTCCCACCCCACTGCTCACCTCCTGCTGTGAGGCCTGGTTCCTAAGTTTCACCGAAGATAATTTTTTCACTGACAGGGATGGTTGGGGAAGGGTGGGCCAAGCTCAAGTGGTGACACGCAGCCCGGTTCCTAACAGGCTTCAGTACCAGGCCATGGCCCAGGGGTTGGGGACAGCAGCACTAGAGGGGAGTTTGGATTTGTTACTGTTGTTATGTTTTGGGGGCTTGTTTGGGGGATTTGTTGTTGTTAGCATATATCTAGAAGGGCTTGCAGTATTCCAAGCACTATTCTAAGTGTTTTCCATGTAATAATTCATTTTATCTGTCCTGCAATCCTATGAAGTAGATGAAAATGTTGTTCACACTTTGTGATGACAAAACTGAGGTCCAGAAGAGGCTAGTCATTCAGAACTATAAACAAACAGGAGAACTGGAAAATGGACCCGAGCATTCTGACTCCATTATATCGTGTAGGAAAAGACACATTTGATTCCTACCTACATCAACCCAAATACTAAAGCTCAGATTCTGGGCTAAACGTAAACCCAAACTATAAAGTATTTGAATATAATGAGGGAGAATATTCTTACAATCATGGGATAAGGAAAACTATCATTAAAAAAATACAAAACCCAGAAGCTAAAAGGAAAATATTTGTTTAAGTCATTACATAAAAAAATCTCTTACAAAAAAAAAAAAAGACATCATAATAAGTTAATAGATAAGCTGCAGCGTGAGAGAAAATGTTTGCAATTCATACAGTTGCAACAAAGGATTAATATCTATACTACATAAACAGTCCAAACAACTCAGCAAGGGAAGAATAAAGATTATTCAGAGAGCAAGAATTCCTAAAGGCCCATAAACATATGGGAAGGTCTTCAGCATCAGGAGTAATCAAGGAAATGCAAATTAAAACAACAGTGGGGTACCAAGCGCTTAACTAAAGAATGACTCTGGGTTGGTGAGGGTGAGAGGAAACAAGCACTTTCATGCACTATTTGTGGCAAGAGAAATTGGAAAAGGACGTTCTGGAGTGTGGCCATAGCCACCAAAAGGTTAAAGTTATACCTTAGATTCAGAAGTGCTTTACTTGTTACGCTAAGAAAGCAATTTGTACGTATAAAAGAAGAAAATGATAAACACACACACACACAAATATACACAAAAGAAAAACTAAAATCATGAGAATGAACGGAAAGTGAAAGGTTTTCTAATAAATGCACTAGTATCTTAGCAGCAGTTCCTGCTAGTGAGAGGAGACTGTGGAGGAAGGGAAGGGAGATTATAATTTTGATTCTATATATTCTTACATTATTTGAATTTTTTACAATACATATGTGTTTATGTATCACTTGCATTATTTAATTTTTTTAAAGACCAAATCTTGGTTTCTTTAAGAAAATGTCAAAACGAGGTTCTCCTGTTGGCAACTATAACTGCATTTCACAGTTTTTGCCATTTGCTCTCTCAGTTTGCTTTTTCAGAAACTATTTACAAGAATTCAGGCAGAGAATTAATGTAACTTTCTGGACCATATTTACAGTGGTCCACTTGGGCAGTGTACTGGGGAGTAAGGTCAAAGCTAGTCCAACTTGTGAATAGTCAAAGGATTTTTTTCTCCCCCTTTCTCTGAAAACCTCTCTCTAATTCTGGTATCTCTAGCGCTGTCCCTTCAGTTGCTAAGGCCCAGCTGTGAGTGCCAGGCTGGCTCCTAGCAACACTGAGGTCCATTGATAGTGCCAGGCCGGTTCCTGGCTGCCAGGAGCCCCTTTTCTCTCTCTCTCTTTCCCTGAGGGAGGACAGTTAGCTGGCATGCACCTTCTCCCTCTGACTTCCACGTCTTCCTGAGGTAATGCAGGAAAGTAGAGAAAATATCTCGAGATCTCCAGGGCAAATGCATAAGGATAAAATCTACGCCCTACAAGTATCTGAGGAGCAGACAGATGGCCCCTGTGACCCTGATTGAATCATGAAGAGACCGTACTGTCCTGTTTACCTCTGGCCTTCTCGTAGTGTAAAATGATAATAATAACGCCCTATTTGATGGCTTCACAGTTGAACTTGTCTTTCTGGGATTCACAAACACCATCCTTACTTATGCAGAGCTCCCAGTGAAAATTCAGGGAAATGGAGTGGAACTGGTAGTAATGTGGAAAGGGAAGACAGTGGCAGCTCCTCCCTTTCCACAAACCTGGCTCTCCTGAAACTCTTGTGGCAGGAGCAGTTG
>CAUYRT010103522.1:0-39487 GCA_963574885.1 Lepilemur ruficaudatus
AAATTAATTGGCCAACTAAAAATATATAGAAAAAAATTAGCCGGGCATGGTGGCACATGCCTGTAGTCCCAGCTACTTGGGAGGCTGAGGCAGGAGGATTGCTTGAGCCCAGGAGTTTGAGGTTGCTGTGAGCTAGACTGATGCCACGGCACTCTAGCTTGGGCAACAGAGTGAGACTCTGTCTCAAAAAAAAAAAAAAAATCCCAGCTCTAACATCTACAAGTTGTGTGAACTTGAGCAAGTTACTTAATATTTGTGAGCCTCAGAGTTAGCCCTTACAAAATGAAGATGTTAATATATAATTTCTAGTTTTAAGTATTAGGTATTAATTATTAAGTAAGTGTTAAGCTAGAACATGTGTAAGAAATCTTTTCTCTATATAAAGTCAACAAGATTTGGTGATCAGTGGGATATATATGGAGTAGTGAAAAGAAAGAAATGCAGGGTTGTTCCCAGGTTTATGGTCTTGGACAGGACAACTGATGTGCTATCATCCTTGCACATTGTCCATGCCTTTATCCTAGGTTTTCTTAGTGTTAATGGAACCACGCACAGCCAACATACAGACACTTTGGTGGTTTTGTTCAGTGGCATGGACACATGTGGCCAGAGGTGGGGAGATATTAGAAGAAAGCATGGAAGACAATGGAGACATTGGTGCTTGCGTAGCCTCCAGGTAGAGGTATCCAACAGATAGCTGAAAAAAACAATCTGAGCTTAAGTTAAAAGTTTAGGCTGAAAATGAATATTCATTAGCAAGTAGCCACCCATCTTGGTGACTTAAATTACGATGTTCTAGCATACCCTTTATTGGCATATGCATGCAGCTGGAAATTTCAGATCTTTTCCAATCCTTGGGACCTGATCACTCCTGAGTTTTAAAAAATTTCTTCTTAATTCAGCTATAATTTCCCCTTGTCCTATTATAGCTCCCCTTTAGAAGTGTAAAGATCACACCTAAATATATGTATATTGAAATCCATTAAGAAAATGTCCACTTAGGAATCATACTTTTTTGGACTTTATTCAATACACTGCAACCTGTAGAGTCCCTTCCATCTAGATGGCACTCTTCAATTTGCAAAACCCTTTACTACACATCAAGTCATCTGATTCTTACAAAAGCTCTTCCAATTGAAGAAACTCAGGCTCAACTTGCTGAGATGACCAAACTGACCCAGCTAGTAAGTGGAAGATCTGGGGCTAAAGCTCACTTCTCCTGACTCCTCAGCCAGCACACTTTACCAAGCAGCAGCTAGGTGAAGCCCAGTCCCATCCTGTCACACCACATGAGCCTCCCAGAATCAAACTCGATGGACTCTGTTTGCCTCAATATTCTGAAAGGCTGGTGGAAACTCCCTAGAATCTAGTTGAAGATTAAGTATGAGGTTGGGCTAAGGTACTGGCTCATGTCCCCAAAAAAGGCAGCATGGCACTAAGAAATCTTTTATTCCTTCATGATTTAATTTCTGCATTTTGATCAGTATTTTGTATCACATACAAAGGAAAAGCAATACCTAAAACAGATCTTTTAACTGCCAAGCATATTCATTTTCATTCATTTAGTCTCTCTCTTTGCTAAAGGTCAGAGTTAATCAAAGAACGTGGTATCCATGATCACACTAAAATTATTGAAGTCCTCAGAGATAATGTGGCTATGAATTCTAAACTAAAAAGCCCCCACTGGTTCTCCAGGAACAAAAAAAAAAGATGAGTCAATTGACACTGTATATAGCCTCAATTGTTTTTGTGAAAAACAATTTGTTATTCTCTCTTGTCTATGGTAACTGTCATCTGCCTGGGGATTTGATGAATAGAGTACATGAAAGTGTGGACATCAATAAATTAGCCAGTGATTTAGACCTACAGGAAGGCCACATCTCGTTTTTCATGCCTAGTTGAAAATCTGAAGTGTCAACAATGTAGGATACCCAAAGCAGACTTGCGGTCCTTAACACAAATTACATTTTTAATCAATAATTTAATGCTAAGTTTATTATTCAATAATAAAAGTATTCAAAACTCAAACCCTAGGTGTTTCTTAAGTTTTTAAGCTTCTTACAAACCTCATGATGTTACAAAGTTTAAAAATAATTAAAAATTATTATTTTAATATATAAATTAAAATTATTTTTAAAATTATTTAAAAATAATTTTAAGATGTTTTTGATTAATGATTGACCCTAATTACAAATTAATTAGATCCTTTAGATATTTTAACCTGCATTTATAAATTTAACATATTTGATTACTTACACATAATATTTCATTCATATCCTATAGGCCATGCTCAGAGCAAGGAGACCATGGAAATACATGTACAGTCTCTACATGGGTGGTTCTGCATCCAACTAAAGCATGAGTAGATTTTATTTTCAAAAGGAAAAAAGAGAAGACTGGGCACTAAGGGGAATTAGCAGTCTGCTACATGCACATTTCTTCTGATGAATTAGGCCAATAGCTGATGTTTCCCAACCTTATATTTTCTCAGCAGCTCCTCGGGGTCCAGTGCCTCTTTTGCAATTACTGTGATAGCCTTGAGCACATAAATACTCCACATACACTCAGGGTACGGCCCTGGCCTCAGTACAAGTTTTCTAAGTGATTGCCTCTTTCTGGTTGAATTGTTACGTAGAGATTAGAGCGTATATAAAACCACTGCTAAGGGATACAATTCCACCAGGTGTACCAACTCAGTGTAATAGACTATGTCCATAATGATTATTTTCAGAGCTATCTCTATACAGGGTCTTGAATGTGGAGGATTTGCAAATTTGTCCTTCTGTGATCCTCTGTATTCAGAACCTTGGTTTGGGGGAGCTAACGAGAGAGGAATTAGAAAAATCAATGTGAAGTCAAAATTCATCATTTAAAAAACAAAACAAAACTCTGCATAAAGCATTTTTTATGAAGGCTTTTTTCTACCTACTTGGGCTACGGAAGGAAAGTTGTTTTTTTTTTTTTTTTTTCGGAAGGAAAGTTTTTACAGACAATGGTTGAGTTTGGTTTGTAGCTATATACATTTAATAACAAATCAGATTTGAACCAAAACAATCAGCTTATTTTCTTAAAGGTCTTTGATATTTCCCAAAAGATCATGTTTCCAAACTACTGTTTAGCTTGGGGGATTTTCTTCCCATCAACTCTGCTTGACATTTGAAAAAGCTATTTCCTTTTAATAAATCTTCAGTCTTTCCTATATCAGTAACCTCAGCTCAAATGTAGAAAGGAAAAGCAAGGCTGATTGAGAAAGACAAGATGGAATGACACACAGGTAAAGGATAATAGAAAAACCGAGATTCCTCTCCCTCATCACAAATAAGTCTTTTTTTTTTCTTCCTAAAATTTTATTGGGGGAAAACTGCAAAACATTTACAGTACAATGTTTACAGTCACAATTTGTAGTGAGCTGATTTCCCAAAATATATTACCACTCAAGTTGACTTATCATGTTACATTCAAAAACCTACTCTGTCAAGGTAGTCCAGAGAGTACATACATAGTGCTCCAACTGTATGTTTTCAAAATACACTTCACTCACACTACTTTCCATTATCCCTGCAAATTCCTGAACCTATCTACCACGTGAAGAGGCATTATATTTCAAACAAAAGCCTCCTGTCGGCATTGGAATGGGTATTTTATATTACATTATTCTCAGAGATTTGAGTACTGTTTTAGAATTTTTAATGTGGGAATAATTGAAATTTTTCAATGTCATGAAAGAAAAGGATCACTTATTTCTACATTAAGCTAGAGATAGGAAAGCATTACTTTGCCTTATTTTGTTTCCTTTCTGACTGGTTGAGCACGAGCATTCAGATCGATGTTTCCTGAGTCTCTTTACTTGCTTTCAGGACATATCTACTTCTGTGCGCTTAGCGCAGGAGGGGAGCTCGTCAGTGCTGGGAAAAAGATGGATCTAGCTATCCCTGCGTGTGCATCAGGGAGTCTGCAAATTGCTCATGCGCTGTCCATATGAACATACTGCAGTTTTCTGAGGAGAGGCTCCAAAAGTTTTCATTAGAGTCTCAAAGTATCTATAATCCAAAGTAGGTTTAAACCTGTGGCCTCTATTGCCTCTCTAAATTCTCAAGAGCGTGGCTGCACCTCTAAGGAAGTCACAGCTTCATTCCACATCTTCTTCTTCCGCTTGCGGGAGGTGTGACGGAGCCCGGGAGAAGCACGAGAAGAACGTCAGCTGTGGACAAAAACGGGTAGCGTGGCCAAAGCAGTAAGAGTCGCCCCGCCTAGGGGGTGCCTGCCCTTCTCAGTCAGCCTGAGCTAACTTCATGGCATTTCTCCATCTTGTAAAGTATATATTTGGGGCAAGAAAATACTCCCTATCCCTTATTTCATCAAGATGTGTGTTTTAGACAGCAATGGACGTACAGGCGTATACTAAACTATTAGCTTCTTGAGGGCAGGAGCCATTGTTCCTCCTTCCCTGCCCCCCACTCTCTGGCCCCCTCAATATAATGCATGTATCATAAAGGTTTATTGAACTGAATTAAGAATTAGACATGTTTTATACTGTGTGTTTATCAGGTCACTTGGGATTTAAATAAAATCCTGTTTCTTTAATTTATCAAACAAGCAAAATTTCCCTTGAGTTTCAAATACTATACAAAATAACAAATTCAATTAAATCTAGCAGCAAAAGTCTCCATAGACAAAAGAGCACTTTCATACTCATTAGGGACTCCTTTTTGCCTAACATAAGAATTAACCCCATATATACTAGGTCTCCTTTCAATTCTTCTGTAACATGTCCAGAAAAAAAAAAAAAGACTAACCCACAGAAAATGGCTAGCCTTTGATCTACCGGCAGTTAAATCAAGGAATATTTATGTTCTTTAATTTTATTATTGGTTGTAGCTGATGTTTAATATGATACATTCATCTAATGTTACATATTTATTTGGCTTCTGTTCCTGTAGCTTCTTTCCCCCTTACAGTGCAAAGACTGTGAATAAATAAACTTTAAATTAAATATCCTAACCCTGAATAATTGATAAGGAGAACGGAAACAATAAACAGGTGAGTGAGAAAGGGAAGACAGAAGGAAATTAAAAGTGAAGGAAGTAGATGCAGCCCAGGTGCTGTATCTTATCTCCTGGGCTTTTATTTATTCTGTTTGATGTTACTGCAAATATTTGCTGAGCACCCAAGTCAGGCTCTGTGCCAGGCATTAGAAGCACAACAATGAATAAGACAAGGATCTCGCACTCAACCACTGGGGATGCAAACAAGTCACTGTTTATAACACAAGGCAAAAGAAAATGAATTCTAAATAATAGCAAGTAAGTAGGTATGCCAGTGAAAGAATAATTCATTTGAACGGGACACCTGGGAAAGTTTAACAAAGAAAAGTATCTAAAGGAGCAAACTCCTATATTTAGGATAAGAGGACGTTTCTGACACCTAGATCCAGAGACAAGAAAGTCTGGGCTGAGGGTAACAAATCTGACCTTGGTGTGGACAGAGAAGCAGTTCCAATCCCCTGTTCTGCTGTGAGTTTCAGCGTTCAGTGTCTGTGGAGTGCGAGAGGAAGGGCGGAGGGAATTGCTAAGTGAAAGCAAAATAGTGGCTTGTACACCTTCAATGACGAATAGGATTTATCTAACCCATCTTCAACTTCAGCAGCTCAGCGTGTTAATTCTATTCTGAATAAATCGTATTTACGATCAACTAACGCCATCCCACTTGCCAAACATGCTCACATGCACGCACACCTCGAAGTCAATAACTCTGGCTTCTAAATATTTCAAGTGTTAACATTTAATTCCATGACTAACTGCTAATGAAAACCACCTTTATGAACCACTCCACTAAACACCCTGCTCCAACTATCTCCCTCCTGCAAACTGTCTACAAAGCCCTCTTCAATTTGCAAAACAGCTAAGAAAGTTTTCTGCCTTCAGCTCACAGCCAAGAGAGATTTTGAATGTTTAGTGAGTTAAGGTCTTAGAAAGAAGAAATAAACACTTTATTTAAAAATATATACGCAGTTTTTTATTTCTATTTAAAATTAAAGCACTAGTTCATATTACAATAGAAAGAAAACCTTAATGTCTAACACTGTGGAATAGTTAAATATTGACATCTGCATATGTTAAAATACTATTTAGCTATTAAAAATTATTTAACAAAATAATAATGTGAGTAATATACAGTACATAAATTAAGTGAAGGAAAGAAAATTATAAAACAATCACATATAATTGCATTATTTTTAAAAGTATGTGTATTAGTAGAAACAAATTGAAAAGATAAACATTAAAATATAATGTGATGGGATTTGTGAGTGACTTTTATTTCCTTTATACTTTCCTGCATATTCTGAATTTTCAAGCACAAAAATGTGTTACTTTTAAAGTAATTATAAAAGTCAAAATTGTTTTAAAAACATAGGAAAACTTTTTTCCACTCAAATATCAGTACTGTTAAAAAAATACTATTTTTGAATCTCATATTTGACTCAGAAATAAATGGAGTGGCTGTTGGTTGAGGTAGAGGGAGTCAAGTTACAAAATAATTTTCCCCCTTTCTTTAGGCAAAATCCATCATCCTGCAGAGAATTCTCTCTATCCCCCAGTGTGTCCTCTTTTCCTGCCCCTCACTATCTACAGGTGGGACAGAGATAGCCACCCCGTCTCCACCTCCAAAGGACTTATTAACATATTTGATCCCATCCATTCTCAAGAGCCCAATTTCCAACTATGCCTCCTTAGTCTCAGAATCCACAGGGAATGGCCCTTTTAGTTCAGAAACAAAGATATGTGTCTTCAGGGGAAGAAATGTTAAAACACACAAAAACACACAGAGGAGCCTCTGGGAGTTATGTGTGCCTCTTAGAGGTAAACAGTTGTTATGTAAGGTAAAAAAAACCTCCCATATAAAATGGACAGCTTTATTCCACCAAAGACTCAACCTATGGATGACAGAGTGTACATGTGCTTTGTTTTTCTTTGGTCTTGATACGGGGGTTAAGGTTTAAATATGTGTCCCAAAGCAAAATGCATGAAAAGGCTACTCTGTTCTTTGCTTATCAAAAAATAATTCCAGCAGAAAGGGCCTGCTTTCCCCACAGGGCAGCTTGGATTGTATATATGCCTATGACTTAGTATCAGGTGCAGAAATACTTCTTTGTGAGTCAAGTTTCCTTATATTATTTCAGGATGATTTTCCTCCTGATTTTTTTCTCTAACTACCCCCTCTTGCTTTCTTCCTCCTATGCACTTAGTCAATGATCAATTTCTGAAAACTTCCTAAAAGCTAGCTGTTAAGGATGAACATTTCCCATAAAGTAGAGTATTTGTTTATATCTTATCTGCTCAGAGCACAAGAGCATCTACTGAAAATACTCCATGCAACGACAAAAAAAAAAAAAAAAAAAAAAAAAATCACTGGGTCTAATAGGGATAGATTCCCAATAGCTGAAGTCTAGCTGCTGTGAAAGTTGAGATAGTAGGCATGTATTTTAAACAAGGTCCTCCTGTACTCCCTCAAAATGTTCCTCCCCAGAGACTTCTTGATCTGCCAGCAAGCCCGGGCTCTTTCTCAGACTTGGAATCAGAAAACCTGTGAACTGTTTTTCCTGGGGTCAGAATGAGTTCTAATGAATCACCTGCTGTGTTGGCGGTCCAGCCTGTGATCAGTCACCAGCATCTGTAAGACTAAAAGTATCCACTTGATTCCATCTCCTTGAGGGACTATGGGATGCTCCCACCTTTTTCAAGGAAACTCTGTTATTTCTCTGAGTACAATTTTCTCATAACTTTCACTGAATCACAATGTAAACTTTACCTTTCGCCAAAAGAGTCTGGCCACTTAGTTCAATCCTGGCACTGCCACATTGTTTGTTAAATACACTGCCCTATCCCAGACCTTGCAAGGCATCAGTATAAGATCATCCAATCAATAGAATACCTAGTAGCCTCTGTTAAGGAAAAAGTTAATGTTTCTATTTTTCATGTATTTATTAAACAAATATTGAGTACCTACCATGTGCTAGGAATTGAGCAGCACAGGGCAGGGGCTGGTGAGAAAAATATCTCTGCTCTAATGGGATCTCCATCTTATGAGGGGAAACCAATGATAAAATAAACAAGTACAATATGTACGTGTTAGTTGATGATAATTGCCATAAAGAAAAATAAAGCAGGGAAGATTCATGTCTTTGAGGTCGAGAGGGTAGGACCAGGGAAAGCCACACTTAGAAGGTGATTCCTTAGTAAAGACTTGATGAAGGGAGCTGGGAGCCATATAGGCATCTTGGCAAGGAGCATTGCAAGCAGCAAGAACAGAAGTGCAAGAGCCATGAGGCAGTCTTATTATATCTGAAGAACAACAAGGAGGAGAGGGTGGCTAGAACCCAGTGAGCAAGAGGAGTGGGATCAAGGAGGAGGTTAGAGTGGTCAAGGGGCAGGGACCAGACTGACCATGTAGGGATTTAGGTTTTGCTCTGAGAGACATGGGAAGTCACTGAAGGAGAGCAGACTTATTTTAGCAGCATCACCCTGGTGGTTGTGTTAAGCATAGACTGCAAGAAGGCAAGGGCAGAAGCAAAAGATCAGTTAGAAGGATTTATCAGAAATCCAGATCAAAGATGATAATGACTTGGGCCAGAATAATAGCAATGGAAGTGGTAAGAAGTTTTAAAACTGTTCAACTAAACGTAGCATTTATCTTTCATTGTGCCATAACTATACAAAGAAGAGAACAGATATTTGTTCCCCACCCCTACCCGCAACTCCCAGGGAATCTGAACGGGCTTTTATACTGATTGAATTAATTATAACATATCAATAAGGCAATAGCCAAAGGGTTAACCACTATGAGATAGTAAATGAGTACATTTAATTATAATTTCCCATAACAAACACACAGGAGTAACTGTAATTTCCCACATTCAGTTAAGTAAACAAGCGTCATAGACTCCCGGTTAAGGGCTATATAACAGTAAACCATTGTAGTTAAAATAGGGTCTCTTGGTAAATTTCTTGCAGATAAACTAGCCAGCATTCATTTTATGATGACAAGATATAGGAAAGATAGAAATCTGAAAAGAAAGCATCTACATTTCAACCAGACCCCAATGTTTATATTCTGAGTGTCTTTAAGGTAACTGATTTACAAATGGACTTCAGATTTCTTCCCTGACTTTAAAGGAGATGCAAAAGCTAGCTCTTTGAGAATAGAGAACACCAAAGGAGTCTCTTTGTTCCCTCAAGAGTCTTCATTTAACAACTAATTGAGATTGTTCACCTCTTTTACCAACTCTAATTCTATCCAAGGCTAAATAAGAGAATCTGGGCTTGTAATTTTCAGTTCTGTGTCTATGCTATGTCCAGCCATAAGAAGCTCTTCTCAAACAAGGATAATGATCAATAAGCCAACTGGATTTTCTCTTTGGGAATTTGATATTGGAAAATCAGAAAGATTCCAAAAATTGGCAACTGCAAAAGTAGAGTGCAGGAAAGAACAGCAGAGTCACGTTAATGGGTGGAGGGGCAGGAATGTGTATAGCTCTGTGAATCCTGGCCAGCCCCTGGGGCCAGTCTCTACTGACTGGCATGCCACCTGTCAGTCCCTACTTTCAGATTCCTTTCCCTCTTATTGCCTTAAGAATCCTGGCTTGAGGTAAGCTGAATGAGTTGACTCCTTGCAACTAAAAGTGCCTCCACAGGCACTGAGAAAAACACAGAGCACTGAGACCTATTTCCAATTTATGACAGTAAGATGCTTCAAGAAAAAAAATGGTTTATCTCTATCCATTCAGCTAGTCTATGTCTTTTAAATGAAGCATTGAGACTGTTTACGTTCAGTGATAGTATTGATACGTAGCATACTGCTCATTCATGTTGAATGATACCTTGTTGTTTTGTTTACCCTCTTGTGCTACTCTTTTATACAAGCTATGAGCTTTAATTTTTGGATGTTTTTACACCGATAGATATCTATTGTTCTGTTCTATGTACAGTACACTTTTGATCATTTCCTGTAGGGCAGGTCTAGTAGTGACAAATTCCTTTAGTGTTTGCTTGTCTGGGAAAGTCTTTATTTCTCCATCATTTATGAAACTTAATTTTGCAAGACACAAAATTATTGGCTGGCAGTTGTTCTGTTTAAGAAAACTAAAAATGGGGCTGTAGTCTCTCCTGGCTTATAAGATCTCTGCTGAGAAGTCTGCTGTTAGTCTGATGAGTTTTTCTTTATAGGTTAGTTGTTGCTTTCTTCTTGCAGCATGTAGAATTTTGTCCTTCACTTTGATTTTGGCCAGGTTGATGACTATGTGTCTTGGAGATGCCCTATTTGCTATAACTCTTCCTAGTGTTCGATGATCATCTTGTATCTGGATATCTGAATCTCTGGCAATACTAGGGAAGTTTTCCTCAATAATTCTCTTAAATAGATTTTCTATGCTTTTGGCTTTTTCTCTTTCTCCCTCAGGGATACCTGTAATTTGTATATTGGTTCACTTCACATAGCTCCTATTTCTCTCAGATTGTTCATTCTTCTTTATTCTCTTTTCTGCATCTTTGATTGACTGAGTTAGTTCAAAAGTCTTGTCTTTAAGCTCTGAAATTTTTTCTTCTACTTGGTCTAGCTGTTGCTGAAGCTTTCTGCTGCATTTTGAAATTCCCTAAGTGACTTTCATTTCTTTAAGTTCTGTTATGTCTTTTCTTATGTTGTCTGTGTCTTTAGTGATTTTTTTCATTTATTTTATTCATGTCTTGAAATATTTTTTTGGCTTCTTTGTGTTGGTTTTTAACATTCTCATCAATTCCATTCATCTTATTTTTCCATCCATATCTTGAATTCCACCTCTGACATTCTGACAGTTTCCTCTGGGTTGAGATCTGTTGTTGTGGATCTATTGTGATCCTTTGGGGGTATCAAAAGCAGCTTGTTTTTTCATGTTGCCAGAGTTCTTTTGCTGGTTTTTTTCTCATCCAAAACCTCTTCTCTCAGCTCAGGGAAGATAGGTTTGCAGGGCCTATTCTCTTTCGCTAGGAACTCTCCTACTTAGTGAGAAGAAGGAGAGGTCCCTAGATGGCATTTTTGTATCCTACTCCAGAAGATTGACCTGGCAGGAAAGGTTTGGGTGCACTGAGAGCCTGTAATGTAGCCGTTCTGCATTGTCCTGTTCCCCCATGGTTGGCACAGTCCAAGCCAGTGCTGGAGGATCTTTGTGCAGAGTGGTGGGTTGGTCCCCAGGCCTCTGTTGGAAGCTTGGGCAGGGAGATGTGCAATCTGTCTCAATGCCAAGGGAGGCAGGCATTGTGGGAAATCGCTCTGCCTTGTTCTCCCCACAGTGATGGCAGTGGCTGCTGGTGTCAGGGCTGTGGGTATTTTCTCCACCCAGGTCTAGGTACAATGGAGGCACACAGCAGGGGGTGGCTCTTAGATAATGGGTCCATGGTAAAGTGCAAGAGTGAGGCCACCAGGCAGCTAGGGCTTTCTCCCTGCATTGGGTTCTAAGGACAGAGCTGCTGGGCAGCTGGTACTCTCTCCCCATTCATGTCCCATTGAGGTTTTTGCTGTGAGACTTCTCAGTGGTATTGGGTATTGGGGCCTGGTCCATTTGAATTCCTGGTGGGGGCAGGACTCTTGGCTCCCAGGCACTGGGCATGCAAAAGCATCTGCTCTCCCTGCCCTCTCACTGGTCCAGCAGGGGCAATGTGGAGGCTGTTGCAGTAAAGCTGATCCCTGTGTAGACAGGGCACTGTGGACCCAAGAACTCAGAATGACATCAGTTCAGTGATCCAGGAATGGAGACCAGTAGGTCCCTGTTGTGTCTGCTTTCCAGGACAATGTTACTGCACAGTCTCCAAACAGCTTCCTGATCAGTATGGAAGCCTGCAGTGGTGGTGGGGCCCCCTCACAGCTTGGGTTGCAGTATCCACAGGGGGAGCATGGAGCCTCTCCTCCTGTCCTTCCCCATGTGTGTATACCTCCCCCAGGTACCATCTGATCTTGCCAAAGGGATCACCCATCTCTCTCTCTTTTTTCACTTGGAGTGTCTCCCATTGCCTCTCTGATGATTGACAACACTCTCTCCAAGAAGGTCCATCCATAGGTGAGCATCTGTTTATAATTTTTGATTCTCTCCTTGAGAATGGCATGTGCGGGCTGCTGGTGGTCTACCATCTTGGGCCGATCACCAATGGTTCATCTTCAAAACTTATCTCACCAATATGAACTGTACATTGGGAATGACTTTTCTAGGAAAAGTGTGTGAATAGTCTCAGATATCACTTCTTATCTACACAGTATCTGTCCCAAAGTATGGCCTGAGAAAGGAGTCTACAGCCACCATGGCACAGAAAAAAGGCAACCCAATCTTTCTTGTCTTCATAAGCACTATAAGCAGTTGAACTGCACTCTGTAAATTATCTTCTTTGTGAATCACATAGCCTCGTGAGTAAAATTGTTTACTAATGGCGCATTCATAAACATGATATAAGTAATAAGATTGTTAGCTACTATTTACCAGTACTCACTGTGTATCAGCCCCTGTGCTAAGAGCTTTATGTACATTGTTGCAATGAATCTTCACATCAAACCTATGAGGCCATTTTTATCCACTTTTACAGAAGAGAGATAATGGCTTAAAGAAGCTGTATAAGCTGATAGTCACAGTGAGTGAGCAAAAGCCAAGATATCAATTCAAATACATCCCTAGGCTACTTCCTTATTCCCCAGCCACGTCAAGAAGCTGGAGGAACATTGATGGTGGTTTTTTTGGGAGCGCAGGGTGGAGAAACATGAATGAGCAATTATCGGAACTGATGACTTCTTATGGTTACAAAGCTAATGAGTAGCTGGGTAGCTGGGACACCCCCTACACCTGCTGCCAGCCAGTGTTTAGTCTCAAGATGCTTCACTGTCTCACAGTGACCAGGCAGAAGAGCAGTGAGATACAGACAGAGGGTCCCAACCTACCTATGGCTGGAAGGACTCATCTCTTTAGATCTTCCAGTGGATTGTGTGGGCAAGTGAGTAATTAAGACACATTCATGACTGTCAATAAGGAATCAGTTTCTCTTCTGACTGCAAAATCTTTCAAAATGCACAATAGCCCACACACAGGCAATACTTCTCTAAACTTTATTCTGTAGCATCAATTCCACATCTCTTGCCTCTCAGCCAGCTACGTGCAAAAGCCCACACAGAATATCATAAAATACTGCTAAAGGTTTGTTCTTTGAAAATCATCTTATGTGATTATGCTTTTATGAATATAGTAAGAATGGCACAAAAAGCTTCTTGGCTCTGGGTGGCTAATTAGTAGCCCAGAGTCTTAGTTCTCAGGTAACATTCCAAGATACTAAAATATTCATGGATAACTTCCCCAGATTCAAATGCTGAGTGCAAACCCCAAAGGACCCCAGGAAAGTCCACAAGTTGTTCACTGTGCATTTGGCTTAATTAACCATCTGAGAAAATGCATTCTGCATTTGCTTGAAAAAACTATTTTGTCGGACAAGTAATATAACTTGCAGCCCCTACTAACTGTTCTGTCACCTACCACCTTCCCATAAGCTGCTTCCCCTCCTCACCCAGCCACAAGGGGCAGGCTGCTTGTGCCAAGAGCCTACTGGAGGCTGGAAGAACAAAACAAAAAGTAAATAACCTGCAGTTCATGTATGATCACAGCATAGAAACGAAGCAGCTGAGATACTGGGACTGGATGAAGCCCAGAGTTTGTTTTATAACACAGAAGGCCCACAGTCTGGGGACATCCATCAGAACAGCAGGACCTTCCCCTCCCATGGCACCTTCTCCCCCTTCCACCTCGGCCCCTTCCTGGTAACCATCAGAGGCAGCCAAACACCAAGGCTTTCCATAGAGAAGGTTTCCGGTTCCTGTGTCTTTAAACAGTCTCCCCCGAATGTTCTGTCATTACAATAGCCATGTCCGTGTCCTCTGTTCCATCTCCACCCCACTGAGTTTACTATAATTCAATTCTGACAATAACTACTGCTAAAAGACAAACATTACACATTACCGTTAAAAGAAAAACTTTAAACAAATTAAATTTAACAGAGTTTAATAGAGCAAAGAATGATTCATGAAACAGGCAGGCCCCTGAAGCAGAATAGGTTCAGAGAGACTCCAGTGCTGCTGTGTGGTCAGAAAGGATTTACAGACAGAAAAAGGAAAGTGACTTACAGAAAACAGACGAGAGGTACAGAAACAGCTGGATTGGTTACAGCTTGGTTACCTTATCTCCCTGGGGCTTAGTGTCCTTATCTATAAAACAGGGGCCTTAATAGTTTCTACCCCATGCAGGTGCTGGGCTTTGCACATAGTACGCACTTAATAAATGTTATTCATATCATGTTATGTTGGAAATTCCTCTTTGGCATTTTGTCATGAAACTGTACTAAATTTTAATTGATTTTTTATTATTTTTGGAAGTCAAACTGATATTTCTGTAAATGTGACACAATGACAAGACAGAGTCACGATAGGAGCCTTTTGCAGCTCAAGGATAACCTGAGCCAGATCCTCCCCTTACAGAATCTCACCCCCTCCCCCAATGTCTTAGCATCACTCAGCTCATGTGACATCTCCTTATTTGGTGTTTGATTTCCCACTAGAAAATAGACTTCACAAGGGCGAGAACCATGTATCTCTTGTTCATGGCTATATCCCCATTGGCTAGCAGAATGCCTAGAACCTAGTAGGGGTTCATATACATTTGTGGAATGAATGAATAAATAAATATATGAATGAATCAGCCCATAGGCAAAGGCAGGACTGGAAATATGAAGCACTGGTAGGTGCCATCTCCCAAGAATAAAAAGTGAGACTTGTGGCTAAAGTGATAGAGTATGGTAAGCACTAGATCCAGAGTGGGAAACTGGAGATTACGTGGCTTGCCCACACAATTTTGCCAACTGTGGGCAAGCCACTCAGTTAAATTCGTTGAGCCTGTTTCTCCATTTGTTAAATCAATAAAATGAAGATAATTATATTGACCTTATGGGGGTGGTTCAAAGAATTAAGTAAAATACATAAAAATCTCTAAATCTGCATAGTTATACGTCTGTCCATGACTCTAGAAGAAAAACTGACACATCTCATGCCAGACACTGATGCTACCTCTTAGTATTATATTGAAGGCAGGATCCAGGTTCAGGAGGCATGAGAAGACCACTCCCAGTTTGTGGCTATTTCCTTGAACCTTCAAGAATTAGCCAACCTATGATACTTGGCAAGTATCAAAACATGGAAGACTTTATAATGAGTAAAAGACCCTCAGCCTTGAAAATTATCTTTAGATGTTATCTTTCCATGTCATTGGAAGTAAGTAAAAGTGATATAATATGGATATAATATAAAAGTGATATATAATATGATGTAATAAGAAAAGAATCAAGACAATTACAACACAGCTAAAGAACAAAACAAGAAACAAGTAACAGAAAATTTATGATATATAAGTCAAATACAGAGAATTTATATTTGTTTAAGGTTGATCCTATGACTTGATTATGATCATAACTATGTGAAGATGTTGACTGAAAATGAGCTTTCACTGGTAAATTTAAAATGTGAAATTTAACACGTGAAATATTGCTATCAAGGCACTATTTACAATGAATTGAGGGATGTTATTGTTGACTGGCAGGCACTATAGTCATTTAAAAAATGATTAATTTGTTATGATTATAGCTGACAATATAAGTATCATATACTCTTAATTATATCACTGTTCTTTAGCCTTTGGGATGTTGTCATAACAATTTTATGAAGTCATTTTATTATCAATGACTCCTGAATATGCTAATTTTTTAAAATCAAGAAAGGTAGGGCATAGTTTTCTCTTTCCTGTACTTATCCCTTTTCTCATCCGTATTTCCCCAGAATGTGGACCTTATACTTAATAAACATACTCAACATGGATTCAGAATGAACATAACTTATTTTTCCATGATATTGCCCCCAATGTAACCAAAATTATCAGGCATGAAGTGTCAGTCACAGCTAAATCAGTGCTTTGGATGTTACCGCAGTCTGTCAAAATAAAGTCTTTAACAAGTAGATTGATGAGGAATCTTGATTGATAGGCTAGGAGATACACTTTGGCAAATTGTAAATATTTATTCAATCACACTAAGAGACTAAAATCTGGCCCACCTTTGTTACTATTGTTAATTAATTTTAAATATTATACCACCTTTGCTTGAGCTTTCAGGTGCCTTGGGACGTGGTAATAGCCCATTAATTCACCAAATTGTTTATTGATCACCTGCTGAAGACAGTCTTGGTTACCTCTTCAGAGGAGTAAATCACCCTCCATCCATCTTACCATTCCTGCTTTCTGGCAGTTCCCCTCAGTCCTGCAATCTGCTCTAAAAGGAGATTGCAGATCTATAAGGAGGTAAGCTCCAAAAGGAGAGGAAATGAGCCTCTGGAACTCCTCCTTCAGAATTGTCTGAGAAGTGCAGGGCTGGAATGAAGAATGCTGTGCTCTGCACTATTGCAGCATTAGCTGCCAAAGAGGGGAGAGAGAAGGCTGTGCTCCTTCAGAGTGCACGTGGGCTTCGTGCGACTTTCACCATGGACTCCAAGCTCTGGGCACCCAGGGCTGTTGCTCGAAGGCAGAGGCAGTGCTAGCAATAGAAGTTACCACTTTGGGGTCACTTGCTATGTGCCAGACATTTTAATAAGCAATTTTTTGTCACATTTAATAGCACCAGAAACCCTATGAGAGAGATACTATTATTATCTCTACTTTGAAGGTACATTAACTATGGCATAGAGTCTAAGTAAATGGCCCCAGATATCTCCAGAGTAGTACTCAAATCCAGATCTCTTAAACTCCCAAGATTCTGCTTTTGATCACTATACCATATTGTGATTTCATATAATGCTAAAAATAGAAGTAAAAATAAGTCCCCTCAGTGGGAAGTCATTCATTCCTTCTGCATGTTTGGAACAGGTATTCTGTATCCCTCTCCTGTGCCAGGATCCTACCTCCAAGGATGTCACTCCAGCAAGCCTTTCCTTTCTCTTCCACATCATCATTTCCCTTTCTAGTAGGTCGTGCCTACTGACATACAAATATGCTGTTATTCCTCCTACCTTACAGCAATCATTTCTTGACTCTTCATCCTCCTTCCCCAACCCCGCTATCCCATTTCTCTAGTCCGTTTTAGAACAAAGTTTGTCAATCTTTAATCTAAAATCGTGCATTCTCACTGGCATTCCGTAATTTCAAGTGGCTTTGTGTTTCTTCTATATTCTCTATCAGAATGTGAGGTTTAAAATTGTGTAGACACCTTTGGCACGTTTTACCTCGGGCCAGTTCTTTTAGCAGATTAAGCATTAGATTGTATTTTCCATTTCAAATGTGGCTCTTTTTTCCCATTAAGTTAGAGCTCAGCAATAGGGACATGGATTTAGCCTTGGAAGGGACAGTAGAATTCTGTTGACCCTCTGCCATTTTGCCCACATTGCATGACACCAGAGCTGGGAATCAATGGTAATCCATCGCCACTACTGAGAGAAAGCTCTTAAAGAAAGTTCCCTCCTGGTGATGTCTGAGAAGTGTTCTTTTTTTTTCCCCTACAGATAGATAAAGCCTATTTGATGCAATATTTTTCTATAAAGTTTATATATAAATCATTTTCTGTAAATAAAATTATGTTTTAAGCATAGATGGGAAAATCGCTATATGAAAAGGCAGATGAAACAGAATAAGCAAAATGAACACAGAGTTGCAAAAAAGAGCAATGTGAGAATTATTGGCATCCCTTTGTAATCCAGAGAACTCTTTTGAAATGAAGGGCATTTATCTTTTGTGTAGTCCTAAATGTTCATGTATCAGGTGTGCTTTATCGAGTATACCTGCATAGGAAGGAAAAGCATTATTTGTTATTCTGTGTCTTATCAATGTTCTTTTTGTATTACACGATTCATTTGAAATTCTATAATGAGCATATATTTGGGAGTCTCTCTCTCTTTTTCAAATGAATTTTAAAAACAGTTTTAAGTGACTCTTGTGAAAGACAGCACTCAGAAAGCAACACCATAAGGTAATTTTGATATGGTTATTGACATAAACTTGAGTTCCAGCTATTTATGCAGTGTTCTCAGGAAACAGGTTGGGGTCTGTGGACTGAGAACAAACTTTCAAAAAGAAACTCAGTATAAAGTTTCTACATAAAGGTAAACTATTATGGGAAGGAAAAAATGAAGAGAGGAAATGAAAGAAGGTGGGGTGGGAGGGAGAAAGAAAGAGGGAGAAGAGAGGGGGAAGGAATGGAGGGAAAAAGAAAGGAAGAGAGAGAGGGTAGGCAGACAAGCATGCTCTTTTCTAGAGTAACTACCTTGTCATCATTTTGAGTATAGGAATGCCATATCTGCAAAATAGGCAAGTCTAGAACTAAACTGCTGAAAACACAACAATTTTAAAAATAAGCACCTCCTTTTTCAAAAATTAACAAGGTATTCAATACTATTTTCAGCATTAGATATGAAGAAACTGTATTTAGCTAATTACATATAGGTTTAAATATCACCACAAAATAGAATGATGAAATGCATTTTCAAAACTCCTACAAATCAATAGAAAAAAGACAGACAACCCAATTAAAAATGGACCAAAGGCGTAAACAGCCACTTCACAAAAATGGATATCCAAATGGCCAATAAACAATGGTACTCAACATCATTCCTTATGCAGGAACTGCAAATTAAAACCACCATGAAACATCAAAGCACACCCCCAGAATGAAAAACAATGAGAACACAGCTCTGCACCAGCTGGAACTCTCACACTCTGCTGGTAGGAGTGTAACTTAGTAACGTATTTTGAAAAATATTTGGCATTATCTACAAAAGCTGAACCTGCAAACAGAGGGCACAGAGCTTTCCTGCATCTGCTTATTCTTAATTACCTTCAGCTTAGCAATCCTTCATATTTTGGGGTGGAATATTCTGGTCTCCCACAAAAGTTAATTTAAAAATGGATAGCAGTGGTGAGACAGACAACTGCATGTGGTTTGGATCAGTTGGAATATACCTTCCATAACTGTAATGTAGAGAAACTCCATCTTCATCTTCCCTTCTCTTTTTCAGTGCTTTTTTCTGCCATTTCCTGGACCATTTGTGTGCAATGTTCTCTGCCTATCTCTCCTAGTCCTTCCCTGGCACTCCTTCCTGTGGGAGGGCTACACTACCTGCCCTGTTGGCAACAGGTTTGGCCATGTTCAGAACACTGATTATACTTACTGCATGTCCTTTAAGAAAGAAGTCCCTACTAGACTGCCTGTATGTAAATCTCATCCCTGTCACTTTGGACTAGTATGACCTCAGACAAGGAATTTAAATTAATGTCTCGGTTTCCTCTTCCATAAAGCAGGATTAAAACTACAAAGCTTTGTTTTGAGAATTGCATGGCTTATTTCAGGTCAGCACATAGGGTAACCTCTGGCTCATAGTGAGCACAAAATAAATGCAAGTTGGTGTTATTATTGGAGCAGTAGTCAGGGTCTAGATTTTACAGGGCTATGCTTTGGTAAGAGTTTGGACTTTCTTTAGAGTATATGGTAAGAACTGTGGGAATAAGCCCAGGGTGTGAGAGAATAAGCCCATAAATATCTGGCTTCCCACTAAGCTCCCCTGTCCACATCTTCTTGTGTCAGATTTGACCATTATCTTTCTAGTGGTGTCCCTTAGCAGGGAAAAAAAATGCTCCTAAAAGAAGTGACTGTAGAAGAACAGAAAACAGGCAAGGAGAGGCATTGGATGCCAAGAGTGGAGACCAGGTCATTGAGAAGAAAGTAGAAAAGTGCTAAAGAGAATATAAGACTTTCACATATGCAAATCTTACTTTCCAAAGAAGTTACCAGCGTAGTCCACGACATATAGCATAGCACTGAGAACTCAATATGTGCGTAACAAATACTTGTGAATCAAATCTTCACACAGATCTAACAACTCCTAAATATGTAAATGTAGATTTTCAAGGACTCATAATGGGAAACACGGTGAGCTTAGGACTTATCAAGCTTTGAGGAACACACGTCCATTTCAAGCTCAGATTGACAAAATAGTATTACTCTTTTTTGCCATATGAAGCATCTGCTTTTTCAAATCGTTAGCAATTATATCTTCAATACAATAATAATTAAAATTCTAAAAAACTATAGAATTAGAGAACACTCTACATGCTTAGCACATCTGAGTCAAACACTGAGTTAGACATCCTACACATTATTTTATGACTATAATATCTCAGTAAGCAGAGGTACTCACAAGAGCCCATTGTTAAATTTTTAGGAATTTTGTGAGCCAGTTCTGTTGGTAACTTGAAGTCTGCCATGATGGGAATATTCACACCTCAGAAATTGGCAAATGCCACCAACAGCCCCCTCTCCAAAGGGCCAGTTGTTATACATTTACCAGCATACCACTGCATGTAAGTATTATTATTCTCATCCAATAAATGAGGAAACTCAGGCTCAGAAATGTTACTATCCTCTCCAAAGTTAACCATATACTACTGCAAAGTCAGATTTTGGAACTCCGTCTCTAAGATCAAAGCCCATGCTCTCTTCTTTGAGTTTTGCTTTCTAATTTGAAATCATCACTAATGATCCTCTTCATTAGAAGTATAATTTAAGTTTAATTGAAAAGACTAACTTGCAGTCTAAGCAATCATTCTCTTAATTTACATTACTACTTTATTTTATAAAAAATTTATAAGGATGCTTCAATGGTACAGCTGAGGAAAGCTTGCTTAATTATGTTTTCATTAATTTTGCTAAGCCAATCTTATGCCAAGGGCTGTGTAATTTGGTCACAGAAGCAAAATCACTTGGAATGCAGGACTAGCTCAGAAAAAGATGGTTGCCATCTAATGAGAACAAAATAGTTCCCCAGTAATGATCACACTGTTTTATTCAACATCAGGAGACCAGGAACCTTGGAGTGGTGACTTATTCCCAGGGAAAACAAACACCTGTGAAGGACAGAGATATATCATCAGTGATGCCAAATCACAATGTTTAAGAAATGAAGTTAAATGGTAGGACAATGAGTTCTCAACCTTGTCTGCATATTATTTTTTAAAATGCCTGGGATTTACCCCAGGCCAATGTAATGAGAATCTCTAGAGAGAGGACCTGAGCACTGGAATATTTTACCAATCATTTGAGTAATTATTCACCCAAGACTAACTCCCATCAAAGCTCTTACTTTCTTCCTCTCCAACATTGTCACATAACACCCTTGATTATAATCTCCAATTCTAGTGTTGCTCAAAATAAATTATGCAGAGTGTTTTCAATAATCAAATCTGAATCTGAATTTCTCATAGCAGAGGCCTGGGAATCTGCATTTTATATACATGGTAGACAATTTATACGCACATTGCTGTTTAAGAGTCTCTTTTGTTTCATTCATTTATGTTGTTGTCTCAACAAGGATGCACACTTTTGAATCATAAAAGAGGCAGTCTTTCACAGCTCTCTGCCCCACAATAGTTCGTCTTCGGTACCATCACCAGCAGCAAGCACTGTGCTAAGTGTACAGCAAAAGAAGAACACACACACACACTGACCTTGTGCATGCACCCTCATGCATTAGGTTGCCCTTAGGCAATTGAAAGAACTTGGAAGCCAATGCTGAGGGCAACTTTCTCCAGTTTTAGAGAGAAATTATTTATGAATAAAAATGTCAACACGTCAACCAAATGTAATTAAGGTAAGTAAGATTTTAGAATTATTATGGCATTCTCCTTTGCTTCTAATAATTCACTGACATAAATTTCTGAAAGAAATGGAGGTAAGATATGTTTAAACAAGTATCTTGTAATGTCTCAGAGCTTCTACCGTTCAGGCCTATATCTACCTTAGAGTTTTAACTTCTAGCTGCCTTAATCTATTTGGGTTTTGTTTTGTTTTGTTTCCCTCCCAGAAGGAGTTTATGTAAACAATTTTTTAATATACCTATTTCTTCCATGGAAACAGATAACTGTAAGCCTAATACTCTTTGACTGAGACTTGGCTAGAAAATATAACTACTCTACAGGGAACTTTAATGGGGAAACTCTTGAAAGAATAAGAAACTTGACACACAGGGCTTTTAAAAGAAGCATCAGGCAGCTACTGCTTCTTTTTAGATAAGGAGAAGGTTGGAAATATGTACGTACCAGTTGCCATAAACATTAAGTAAAATTTGTGTTTCTGTCTTAGACTATTTGCTCAGAAAGACAAAGTGCTTCTCAGCAATATTGAAAGTTTTATTTTAATATTTCCAAAGATTATCAACTTACAACCTTGAGGCTAAAAACATTTATCACAGGAAATATTGGTTAAAACATAACTGTAAAAAATGTGTTCACTTAAAATTAAATGTGCCCACCAACTTTGTCAAGATTACCCATAACTAAGACTTTAGAGATCTAACTCTGGCTAACTCAATAATACTAAAATGAGGTATAGATTCCCTTAAAATTAGGAACATAGCTAAGGCATTCCTCTTTCTACAAATGAAAAAAAAAATACTTTAAAACCCAGTGTGTAAACTGAATTTTACATGTCAAACTCCATGCTAGCAAGAAGAAATATATGTCTATGAAATTCCATTGAGAATGGGTGGAATGTTTAGCAAATGTATGAGAATAAATACATCATAGATCTCTGTTCCTAGCAACAAAGTACACTAGAGATCACTATGCACCGGATACAAAACCCTAAAATGCAAGGAAAAATGGGTAAGATATTTTTTTTAAATCAATAGAAGAGCTTGGAAGATAGTAAAAAAAAAAAAAAAAATCCTCTGAAGGCAAAAACCACACACAAAGGGCAGTGAACTCTGAAACCATCACACACCATGTCGTCCTCTAACAGCACAGGGCCTACCTAGGAGGAGCAGTGGGGATAGGGGTATGCTGGGAAATAAGCCTTGAGCTCATATTGGTAGAGTGTTGGACCAAAGACCATATCACAAAAATCTAGGAATCAGGAAAGGATACATTGTGGAAAATTCTCAGCAGAGAACAGACAGCAAGAAAAAGAAAATAAACAGTGTATGTTAATATATATATATAAGTGCTAAAAATCTTGTGATACTTCCACTGCTGGGTTCCCAGAACCCTGAGAGCCAGTTCTTTACTGTCCAAGCAAAAGATTGGAAGTGACTTATATAGGGAAACTGATCAGCCAAGAGACAAGACCTAAACATATTGACATCAGGTGTTCCTTCCAAATGGCTCAATGAGGTCACCCAATAGTTAAGACCACAGTCAACAAGCCCTAGCCATATGTTCAGAATTTCCAAAGAGCTATTTAGTCTCCTATTCTTAGTGATGAGCATAGAGCCAAGAGTATACAGCATCTGAGGAAAGTTCCCAACATGCAAGATAGAAACCACAAATAACACATAATAATCAAATAAAAATAAATCAACCTGGAGAAAACAAAAACTATTCAGGGAGAAGAAAACCTCATATCTTCAAACACATAGAAAAAGATTCTGAGTCCATGAAGAACCTGATACAATTGAAAAACAAAAAAGGAACATTCAGACCAGCCTGAGTCAGCTGAGGCAGTGTTGAAAGACAGTTCTCCATGAGTGGCTCACATTTCTGCACATATTTCCAGCAAGGTTCTTACTGTTCTTTGTTCCCGACTATCTGTTTAAAAATGTTTCCATAGCAAAGAGTCTTGGAATATAGAAATAGTGTCTTCCTCTGGAGCAAAGGACAGGCATGCTTACTATGCGTTATTAAAGTTGTGGGTTCCGTAACTCAAGGTTCCTTTCCTGTAACTCAACCTATTACACGTGCAGGTACCACCTGGTCCTCTTTGCATCACCTTTAGAAACCAGCACAAAAAATGCTGATACTTTGTTTACTGCTATTATTTGAGTAATAAACTATCTCTGGAGACCTGTTTCCTAGCTCTCTGACCTAGGAGTCTCTTGTCTTCTGCCAGCATCCAAGAAATTGTATCAGAGTAACTTATTAGCCTGCCAATAGGGTAAAATCTCAGACCCTTCGCAATTCTCAACAGGCAACTTGTTTCTTCTGTTTTGATCTTCTCCTACAAGCCCGAAGTGGCCCATATTGAGTTTAGAAGGGAGAATTATAGAGTAGCTTTTAGGTTGTTTTGTTTCATAAAATTGAGCAGCAATTTCAAACCTCATTGGGAAAGGAAAGGAAGCTATTAACTGTCAGATGAAGGCTCTCAGGAAAAGAGAGTCATGGTTTTTCATGGTCTAGCTTCAGCTGTCCTGAGAGTTTGCCGAAGCCCTTTGTAAATTAGTGACGAAGTCATGATGGAGTCCTTCATATCCTGGATTCAAGATAACGCCTATTGTAGCTCCGTAATCCTCAGCTTTCCCTTAAGATAGCAGTCTGGCAAACTGACGGCTTAATGGTGACTAGGAACCAATAATTGTCTTGTTCTTACATAAACATTCTATTAATAATTCCAGAAAGAGAAAGTGAGGCCCTTGAGTATGTGAGGAGCTGTACGTTGTATGTAATATTCTAATATTGTACTCGAATTCTTGGATTGTGGAAAATGGCGGAATAGGGGTGGCCTCCTGGCTCTCTGCTCTCAGAGTCCGAGGTGAAATAGGCAGACCACTGCACGCGAGTGTCCACTTCCACAGGACCAGCTCTGCGGACCTACAGAGAAACAGCGTGGGACACAGGACCTCAGTGGAAAACAGAGGTGAATCGGAAAATTTCTTGCGAAGTACAGAGAGTCTGACGGGTGCCTTAGAGATGGAGCCTGGTTCCCGCTCCGGCCGGCCGGCCGGTGTCTGTGCCGGGGCGTTTTGACTCCTGGGGGGTACCATCCTTCCCCCACTGTGCCCCACACCCTCGCAAGCAGGGAAGTGGCTGAAGTCTGCAGGTAACAGTGTACTCGAATTCTAGAAAATCATAAAACTGTAATAATAGCTCTTTTCCTTGACCACAGCCCCTGGAAAAATAATAACATTTGGCTAAATTAAGAGTTCAATGGAATATTCACTCTAGAAAACCATTTGAAGGGTCTATTGAGTGACTTAAAATTTATTTTCAAGACCCTGCTCACGATGCATTAACCAGAATAATTTACACCAAAATAATATAGCTTTAGACAAAAGAGAAGATGAAAATGTAGTTGTTGGGATAATATATAGAAAAAAATAAAAGCTAAAGAGAGAGCAATGTACTCTTTTAAACTGGTAACTCTTCATGAAAGAATGGACCTAGATAGAAGATAACTTTTAAAAATTTTCTATACTTTTCCTTAGTACCTTAAATTTGAGGTTATAACTTTCAGTTCTTCAAAATATTTACCTTTGGAATTTGTTTTTATAAAGAAATTAAAAACACTTTATAAAAAAATCAAAGTAAGGAATAATTTCAAAGTTTTTTCTCATGTAGGCGTTATCAGTATAAAGACATATTTAGAAAATTTTTTTCAACTTTCTCCACAGCAATATTATAAAATAATATTTTCTCTAGTATATAATAATGGTCCCTTCTAAATAGATACTAAGCCTATTGGATAAATACATTATTCTGCTTTTATAACCCTTTCACAAAAACATAATTCACTAATATTAGGCCATGAATTGTATTCTGTAATTCCAAGGAAAAAGTATTAAGGCTGATTCCTGTATCGTCATTCCATTTTGATGGTTTCGTTGGTGCCAACTTATTAATATGACTCCAAGACATAACAATTAAGTTTGCTTCTACGAATTTAGTAGGACAGAAGCTATGTCAGATTCCTCTAACAAAGCATACTGGGAAAAGTCATTCATTCACTGATTTCACACACATTGATTGACTGTATGTAGCTATAAAGCACTGAGATCAATTCCATAGGGAAACGCTGATAAAATGAGGCTGGCATCATACCTCTCACGGTCTAGTAGGAGAATGAAATGTTTACAAATGACAAAAAAATAGGAGTGTCATCAGGGAAATACAGATAAAGGAAGATATACTCTGTTACATCCCACTTTCTGTTGGATCTTCTGCACCAGGAAGATGCCCTGGCACTTAGTAGGTGTTCCCTGAAGAATAAAAAAAGAGGTGTCATTTGACCTGGGCTTGAAATATGTAAAGATATACACAAGAAATGCTAAAGGAAGCATGTTTATATAGCTTCCCAGCATTTTGGCACATTCATAAAAATCAGAGTTATACTTGTAAGTCTTATTTCACTAATTCAGTTCTTTTCCACCTTGTGATAAATGGCAAAGTGTGGTTCCAAACCTCCCTCCTCACATTATCTTGTCAGTGCAATTCAGGAAATCAGCTCTAGGACTAAAGGCATTGCAGGCCCAGGAGAAATCATGGTTGATCCCTCCAATGTGTTGTTTCTTTCACAGGAGTCACTTTGAAATACACTTAGCTCAATGATGCTACCATCATTCTGTACATGCTTGAAACTCTTCTTTGTAAATCACCTTTAGAGTCTATATCAGTTGCTTTTACACAACCTTATCATCCTCATCATTCACAATGGATGAGAAATCAGAATGGCCTTAGACTTCTTAAGCAAAAGATGGAAACTAAAAGATAGTAGAACAAAGACTGCAATATTCTGAAGCAGTTGGACTATGGAACATATATAATATCTACATTATGGGTTTCTGATTCATTTTAGTCTTTTCAAAGACTATGTAATATAACATATTAGTATTTGGGGAAAAAAAGGTTGAGAAAAAAAAACCTGTGTCTTCCCTAACCCCAAATCATGATAGTGTGACTCATAAAAATGAAAGCCCTTTTTCTAAGTAAGTTTCTATTTCTGCCTTTGGTAAAAATGCACCCTGCCCTATTGTTGCTTATTTTAAAAAGCATTTCTTATCAAATATTTAAGACATATGAAAAAGTATAAAGTTCAATAATTCAGTTCAATAATTAAAATATTATGATAGTTTAAGCCTATCTATCACATTTCCCTCCTTCCTTCTTCAGTGGGCAGCTATCATCCTGAATTAGACGTTTCTCATTCCTGTGCATTTCTTCATACTTTTTCTATATATGTGTGTTACTCTAAGCAATGTAATTTGTGTATGTGTTTAAACTTTAAGTGGTAACATACTATAGTATTCTTTAGTAGCTTGTATTTTTTGCTCAAAGTTATGTTAATGTGTATAGTTCTTTGATGGTTCATTGATGGGCTTCAAGTTTTCTTCCATTTTCTCCTAATATGAACAATACTACCATAAAGATTTTTGTTCACATGCCCTTGAGTTCATGAGTGGCCTTTTCTTTAAGTTGTGCATGTATGAGTAGATTTTCAGGCTTTCATGGATAACAGGCATCTTTGGTCGACCATTTGTTACCAAATTGCTTTGAACAGCGGTTGACTCAATTTGTATTCCCACAAGGAGTGTATAAAATAACAATTGCTTCACATTATAATTTTACCAATCTGATGGAGAGTTTAATTTTCACTAAAATTACTGACTACTAGTAAGATTATCTTTGCGTGTGTGTGTGTGTGTGTGTGTGTGTGTGTCCTCTCCTGGTGATATCCTACTGATATTTTTCCACCCTTTTTCTGCTAAGTTGTATACTCTATTCTTTTTTTAATTTGTAGACATTCTTCATATATACTAGATACTAAACTTATGTATGTTATAAATAACTTCTTCCAGTCTTTGGCATATCTTTTTATGATAATTACACTACCTTTTGTTAACAGATTTAATTTTCACATAGATCTCTCAAATTTTTTTATGATGGTTTGTGCTTCCTATACCTTTCCCACCTTGCGTTTATAAAGCTATTCTCCTATATTTTATTCTAAGATATTAAAGTTTTCCATTTTTATTTAGGTCTTTAATTCATGTTTTTCTGTGTGGTGTGAGGTAGGGATTCAATGTTATTTCTTTTCATTTGGTAACCAATGTCTTGGTACCATATACTAGCTACCCCATTCTTTCTGACTGATCTACAAAGCCACCTCTGCCAGACATCAAGTTTCATATATGTCTGTGTCTGGATGAATCGTTCTTTTCCATGGTCTCTATCAATCCCTACATCAGTATCACACTTTTTAAATTACTATGCCTTTATTATAAATCTTGGCATCTAGTAAAGCAAATCCCACCCACTTTCATCCTCCTCCTTTTTCTTCAGAGGTGTCTCAGATGATTATGCTTTTTTCATGTACATTTTAGACCACTGCTCTTTTCTCAGACATTTTTGGGTTAGTTTGTCAAGTTCCATGAAAAACTATATTTTAGTTTTGATTGAAATTACTAAATAATGTTTTGAAAGAAATGGATATAAAATCACATAAAGATTGGTACATGTGACATTTACAATGTGATTCTGTGTAAGACATAGAGAAAAATTTGCTTTTTAAGCAGTTAAGACTGTAAAAATGTGAAGCCCTAGCTATTATTTAACTTAATATTCTTTGAACTCTTCTGGATTAAGACACTATAGTAATTTTTACAGTTGTAAAAAGAGATCAATTTAAGTTTTTAAATTTTTGTAGCTCTTATTTTATATATGAATCTTTACTTCTGATTTTTGAGAGAAATAAAATTTCTTAGAACTGGGGTTTTCATAGTAATTGCAAACATGTTAAACAGGCATGTGATAACCAGTACTGCCACATGTTTTCTGCCTCAGCAATCCAATGTCCATTTACATGGAAGGCAACACAAGCAAAAAGAAATAAAGCAGTATTTGGGAGTTGAAAATAGGTAAACAACATAATTATAATCTGTCTACTCTGATGTATATTTGTGTTGGGGGGTACTCAAAAGGTGAATGGGAAAATCAAAATAATTTGAAAGTCATAGATGAGAGCAATTGAGCTGAAAAACAAAAATGAAAAAGGTATGGATATGCTAAGTAGCTTGATTGTGGTGATTATTTCACAATATATGTGTATATCCATCAAAACATCATACACAATGGTATGGGTATATCATCACACCCTAAATATATACAATTTTTATTTGTTAATTATACCTCAGTAAAGCTGCAAAAAATGCTAAAGTAATGACAATAAAAGTAGAATAAAAGAAAGCATTAAATAAAATAATAAAATTTTTTTAAGAGTAAAAACATTATTATTCAAATATTATGCTTTAGAGTAATTAGCTGTACCAGTTTATCAAAAATTCTCTTAGTAGATATCATATCTTCAACTCTCATCTCTTCCCATGCTGTTTTGTAAATCTACTTTTTTGCTATGTCTTGTGACTAGCTTTTCCCTGTGTTCTCTTTCACTTTCTTCTAAGAGTTTCAAATTTAATTAACTACTGATTGTTCCTGGAGATATGCTAAGACAAGGGGTTCCAGGACTTTTTTCCCACAGTTTGCTAAGTGAATGAGAATTTTTATAGTTGCTGGGTAACTAAGAAACCTCAAAAGCTTTAGTATCAATACAGTATTGATACCAAATATTTTTAAATCCAAGACTATGAGCCAACTATTGTATTATGTTTTTACATGCATTATCTCTTCATTTTCTCAACAATTATATGAGAGTTTTATATGTGAGGCTTAGCAAAATTAAATAACTCTCCCACATTCACACATCCAGTTAATGTCAGATATGAGACTTTAACCCAGATATGTCCAGCCCTAAAGTTCACAATCTTCAACACTGATGTCTCTACATGACTTATTAATATGAGCATAACACAGTCTATTTGTCTGGAAGAACATAAAGTATGTTCTGTTTTTTGTGTTGTTAATTTCAGGTGAATTCACACTTTTACATATGTTACAGAATAAGGGTTGTTTCCAGCCAGAAGAATAACTCCCTATGCCCCAGCATTCTCTTATTACTATTATTGTTCCCAAAACTCTTTCAATTTCTTTATGCTTTTGTTTCATGGCTCTTATCCTTATATGTGCTTTGGTGATTATCAGAATTTCAAAATTATACCACTAAAGTTTTTATAATATTTAAGAAGGATGGAAGGATGATGTACTAGTCCTTTCAGGCTACTAAAACAAAATTTCATGAACTGGGTGGCTTATAAACAACAGATATTTATTTCTCACAGTTCAAGAGACTGGGAAGTCCAAGATCAAGGCACCAGCAGATTAGGTGTCTGATGAAGACCCACTTCCTAGATGGCCATCTTTTTGCCGTAACCTTACCTGGCAAAAGGGGTAAGGGATGTCTCTCAGGCCTCTTTTATAAGAGCACTAATCCCTTTCATGAGGGCTCTGCCCCCGTGAGCTAATCACATCTAAAGACCCTACCTCCTAATACCATCACCTTGTGGGTTAGGATTTCCATATATTCATTTGGAGGCAGGTATACAATCATTCAGATCTTAGCAGATAAGATACGATAAGTAATGTAGAATGAAAAAGAAAATACTTTTTCTTAAAAATCCCAATATTCCCAACCAAATACTATTCATAAAATAATATTCCAGGAAATCTGAATAAATAAATTACACAGTGATTACTGAGTGACCTATATTATGCCCCCATTTATATTTCACAAACAAGAACAATTTTTTTAAAAGCTATTTGAGTTTCCATAACTAATTAAAATGGCAACCATCACAATACTGTTAATTGTTAATTTAATAAATGATTATCACACTTGGCACTCTAAATATTTCAAATTGAAAATGCCTCTCTGGCCAAATGAAAATATATACAACTTTTAGTAAAATGATTACACAGGTATACTTTTTCATAGCATTAATGTATGTATCACATATGCTTCTAACCTGCATCATGTACAAAGATAAATTGTTCTGATAACATTGCTGGCCTCAAGTTGTATAACCATCCTGGATTTCCAAAGCCTCTGATACTCAGTATGTTTATTGCTTTCATAAAGATCTGGGTTCAAAAACAAAAACGCAGTTTATAGAAGAATACTGAGTATATTGTCTGTCCTCTAGCTTAGAGGACACAAGACCATGGATTATGTAGAAGACAGTGATCAGAAGATGGGTAAGTGAACTTGTAAAAGTGAGCAATGGACTTGTTATTGCTAGGAGGAAATCATAAATAAAAATATTCATTTCAATATGGCAGGAGGAAGACATTAATTTTTAAATGATGTGGCAAAAACTGGCTTCCCAATCAGGAAAAAGAAATAAATAGAAAATTCTATTTTCTCATATCTTTCTTTAAAATATTTTTCAGGTAGATCAAAAATATTACAGAAAGAAAAGGAAGAAAGCACGAACACTATTATATATTGGAAGAAGGAAAGTCTTTCTTACCATTACCAAATCCAAAAGGAAAATAAGGCTGAATTTAACCACACAGAAGTTTTTTTCAAATTAATTAATTAACTAATTGAAATAATCGTAAGCAATGTCAAAAGACAAAAACAAATCTGTGTATTTGCATCAGTGTGATTGATAAAGGATTGTCCCCAATATAAAAATGGTTACAATAATAGATGGATCAGACAGCAGGAAAAAACTAACAGAAGACACTAACGAGCAGTTCAAAAAATTAGAAAAGCAAATGGTTAATAAAGACATGAAATTATAGAAATGCAACTTCAAACTTGAAGATGCCTTTTTTCACTTATATTGGTAAATATTTTACAAAACATTGAAATATTTTACAAAATTTGAATATTTTACAATTTGAATTTACAATTTACAATTTGAATTTACAATTTGAATTGTACAAATTTTACAATTTGAATATTTTACAAAATATTTTACAAAACATTGAAAATATCCTGAATTGGTAAGGGTGTGATGAGACAGGTTTGTCACACACTATTGATGAGACTATGAATTAGCACAACCACATTTGCAGGGCACGTGGGCAGTATCACCTAAAAGTTTCAGTGTGTTTATCATTTAACCCAACAAGTCTACTTCTGACATCTATCCTAAAAATATTTACATTGCAAATATTTAATGCACAATTATATATATCTATTCCAGAAAATTGCAGCATTTATATGTAAGGGCAAATGTGCAAAAACAAGGCACGCATATATAATTAGAGAATTGATTGGATAAAATATTGTATATATAGCTTTTAAAAATAATTGAGTAGTTTTGTATATATTGCCATGGAAAAATATCCATAATAATTATTAGGGAATATTTACTAAGTGAAAAAAACAAATTGTAGACCAATATGTTTAGGACATATGTTTAGAATAACCCCATCTATGATAGCATATGTTTATATATGTGTGTATATGTATATGTATAATTTTATATATATATATCTACATTCTACAATAGTAAATTATTGTAGAATTATATATTTTTATTATAATTGATAATAGACTAAATAGAGAGTTAGATATGATTTTCTTCCTCTTCATCTCCTATTTCCCTTACTTCTTGGTGAAGAGAAGGTCTTTCATAAGGCCAGGTAGGAGAAAAAGAATTTGTTAAGATAATGACACTTCAAAGCTATGCTTTGAGAGATTGTAATTTCAGCAAGAGAAAGATGTGTAATACCTATTCCATTGTGAAGAATTGGAAAGACCTATTCCTCATTCCCAAGAAAGATCTCCCAGGGACCTTCCAGGAGTAAGCGAGGTACCATTTGGCTCACATACCTTCAGAACCTTCCAGGAGGGAGCAAGGCCTCCATAGGTTGGGACAGACAGAGGGGCAACTGGAGGGGGACAAGGAGTAGGAAGGAAACTGGAATGAGAAGGGCCTTCCCAAGTCCATCGCAGGCAGACGTGGAATGGACCAAGGGCAATAGCTTGGGGAAAACGAAGTACTACTTTGTACCCTTTTTTCTGTATTCTGTGTGTCTTATCAATGGACTGGTAGTAAGAGAGTTTTCTTCCCCTTCTGGTAAGGGGGTGCACCTGCACAATTTTCCAGATGTTGCTGCAGGAAGCACTAAGGATATCTATCAATCAAAAGATTCTGAGATTATGCTTTGAATTCTTAACATCCTAGGAAACAGGATAGGGAAGAATACAAATTTTTTTCTATTTCATTCAATTACCCATTTTTCAATTTTTAAGAATTAAAACATAAATTATTGGGAAAAACTGTTCTCAGTCTTTTTTTCCTGATTCCGTTTTTCCTTAGGCAAAACATCTCAGAAAGATAAAGATTTGGTTTTCACTACTTAATTATTTTCGTCCATCTTTAGTAGAAGAGTATGTAGCAATCAACACTATTTATAAAGCATATGTTATGTGAATAGCATTCTACTCCAGAGAGTGAAGGAAAAAAAATATGTTAGACTTCAATTTGGGGAAACTAGACTATGCACGTGAAAAATGACATAAAGCGGAAGTTACACGCAGAGAGTGAACTTTATGGATGATCAGACACGGCCATGAGATGACTACAGTCAGAGAAAGATCAGTACAACCAGGGAAAAGATAGGCAGGTCACTCGCTGTAGGCCAAGTTCCATTAGTGAGCTTTGGGTGTGCAGTGTCAAAAATGCATTTGGAAGTTAGCTATGGGAGAGTGAAAGAAAGAATAGAGTCTAAATTGGAGACATATAAAGAATGTAGAGAAAGCTGTTCTCTTCATAGACTCATAGAACTGTAGCGCTGGCAGAAATCTGATAAATCAGACCGTTCACATGTGTATGGAAATGAGGCCTAGGGAGGTTCCAATGACCAGCCAAAGGTCAGACAGCCAGTGAGTTACGGTTAGAATCAAGACCAATGGACTTGTTACCATTCACAAGAATTACATTCTTTAAGTCATGTTCTTGGTTTGTTTTGCCTCTCAATGAAATTAATATTCAAATATGTTTCCTTTTGAAAAACCTATGATAATCTTTGAATGCATGAAATACAAAAAGTCATAGATGATCATTCTAGGCTTTCTTAGAACCAAATTTACTGAGGATGAATTTCAGAGACTACCAGACACAAAGCGAGTTGCTCAGACACCTCTCAGAGCATTCATTCCAGTAACTCTTGAATGTTTAGGAGCTTCTCGGTTACCACCAGTGCCGACACTTGCTTCTGCGGAAGAGTTTAGCAATGGGTAGGCAATGATTCCCAACGTGATAGCAAGAGTTTGAAATAAGCCACTTTAAGTTGTCCAGGCAATTTTTCAAGCAGATTAAAATTGAATCTTTGTCACTGGGTTTAATGACATAGATTTAGTACCTTTCAGAAACTCTTTTACTGAAGCCTTTGAAAATTGGTGGCACTATCAAATCATATGTCCATCTCATACTCAAAACCTTTTGAGAGTGTAGAGAAATGCTTTATTTTTATAGAATTAAATGGCTTAATATATAATGCCTATGGAAAATATTGCTTTGAATTATCTTTCTCAGACTTCAGAAACCATTATGAAAAAATGACCTACTTGTCAAATATTAAAAGGTGATGTTTTTGTTCATAATTTTCATGTGCTGGGGCATAGTGTTAAAATTACTATTTAATGGCTCTATTAGGCAGGGTCCAATCAGAAGATAGAAACCACAAAGTAATTTGAATAGGCAAAGTTTAATATAAAGTCTAATATACAAAATTACTAATATTAACTGTAACAGGGGATTGAAGAAACAGAATTTGCTAGTAAGGAGTCAAGAGAATGCTAAAGAATGTGGGAGTAGCAGTTATAGGAGCAGCCACTGCCCCTGGGCCTGAGACACAGCATCCAAGGAAGGGACAGATCTGGCGAAGTTCCCCTCCAGGGATCCAGACCTCATTGGAGAGAGCACAAAGGCATCATTGTTCACAAAGCTGACACTTGGTTTGCTGAGGTTGTTTTGGGGAAAGCATGCACGGGGATTGCCAAGCTGATGACACTCTGCTGTAAGGCCTCCCATGGAGATGCTGTGGGAAGCTGCCCGCAGGAGACTTCCAATGTGCTATTGGCCTCCGGCTGCGGCTGGAGCCCAGCAGTGCAGAAAAAGTACCCACAGCAGGGCCTGCCTAGAGGAGCACACTGGAAGAGAAAATCCCTTCCTTGTCCTGCATCCCTCTGGCACTTTCTTCTGGCCAAGCTTGACGTCGTGCCAGCTGGCAAAGGAGAAATATTTTCAGAGCCCTGCCCCACTGTTACAGAGCAGCAAATGAAGGGTAAAACTGGAGCCGTGAAGTAACCAGTTGATTAGTAGCAGAATTATTCCATCAGGTTCTAAAAAGTCATTCTGCTTGTTATATCTGTATGCTTCAATTTTGTCTCCGTTAAAATAACAACTCCTGCTTGATGATATTAATTGTTGGACATGGGTTGGAAGTGAATGTCTCCTTTTCACCTTGTTCGTGTGTCCATGTGGAGGAATTTTCCTATCCTCTTTCCACTGTTTCATCTGTCCTAGAAAACGGGAGTGATGTGTCTGATTGGCCAGTTTGGAAAAATGAATGGGAACAAATTTGCTAGCAGCTTCCTCCTTCTCTTTCTAAACCAGCCTGCTTTCAGGATGCGTATGTTTTTCATCACCATGGGGTCTGTTCGGAAGGACATGCTCTGCCACTGTGAGGGAGGCCAACCAGCAAATAGATGTGCCAGCATGTGGGCCGGGGCAGAGGGCCGGGGGAATCCAGATGTCTGACTCGGGGCAGAGGGTGTTAGCTATGCACATCTAAGTCACATTCTTCATTCCAGCTTCTATCTGTAATAAATAATTTCAACCTCTACCTTATTCCTGTGTGTCCACCTCTCAGTTGGTCTTGAATTCATGTGAGAAAAGACAGGAGTGGTGTTTGTTGATCTGACTGACATTCCAATATTAATCCAAGTCCAACAAACTTCTTAAAGAGAGGAGGAGGCCCTGAATTTCCAGCTCAGCCTGTAACTCTCCTGCAGAGGCCCTAAATTTTTCTCCCTAATCCTCTCTTACCTTTTTTCCTCAATACAGTTTGTCCTGTCCCTGTTGCTACTTATTGTTTATCTAGTTATTATTTTTGACTGAGGCAGAGCACTCCCTAGCTGTGTATTCTGGAGCTTACTAAACTTTTCCCCCGGTGATAGACAACTACATCATCGCCTCCAGCGCCCTGCTGTCTTAGGCAGTGCTGTAACAAATGCCCCTGTTGATGTCCCGTTTAACCAGAACTGGGATTTTTGGAGTCAAAGGGTCAATGCATCTTCAATTGCACCAATCCCCAGAAGGACTGTGCTGATTTAAATGTCCACCAGCAATGCACGAAGAGCCCTATTTCCTCACATCCTCACCAACACTACATATTATCCAGTTTTTTTAGCTTTTGTCAAGCTAATGGGTAAGAGTCACACACACACACACACACACACACATACACAGCCACACTTATAGACAGCTTTTTTCTTTTTTCTTTCTTTCTTTGAAGAAAATGTGGAATTAAAACATAAATAACCCAAACAACATACTTTGGACCCACAGAAACTTGAAATAGATGTTGTGCTCTGAAAGCCTTATTTTGACAGGAGCTTTTTTTTTTTTTTTAACTTTACATATCATGACTTTACTCCACTTTAAGTGTACAATTAAATGATTTTCAGTGAATTTACCGAGGTGTACAGTTAATCACATAAATCAGTTTTTGAGGAATTTCTTTCCCCTATTGAAACCCCTAATTCCACTCCCCAACTACTTTTCAAGCATATCCCACCCTTCGATAGCTCAGCTGGTGGAGCAGAGGACTGTAGACTGGACACACAGGAGCTTTTTAACAAAGTTTATTTTAACAAAAAGCTTTGAGTGGTGATTAAGCCAACCGAAGCAAGGTACTGATAAGAGTAAATTTAATTATGTTTTTGCTGTATTTCCTGTAAAAAAAGGTACTAAATCAGGTCAAATATCTTTCATTGCATTTATTTTTTTTTCCAGTTTCAAACACAAACCTGGGAATAACCATTCACATAACACAGACTCAAAGGAATGGGCTCGGAGTTCTAAAACTGGAAAGTTAAGGTCTTGCTTATATGGGCAGAAAATAAGGAAATTTAGCAGGATTATAACATTCTTCATAAGTTTATGAGTTACAGCAATTTGATTAGTTACAGCTCTTTTCTTTCCTTTTCCAATTTAAATGAGTATTTTTAACATTCCATCTTAGACAATGTAATAGTCATGAAGTCTGTATAAGAGAAGTAAAAGAGAAGTTAATCTCTCTTACTAATGAAGATCAACAGTGGAAGATCAAGAGGGAAGAGGGTCTCTCTGGTATCCTTTAGTCTTTCACAACATTTTACAAAAATGTAGGTAAAGAAAAGGCTCATCTATAATCAGAGGAACTAAGGTTATAGCTGCCTGTCACCATGAATCAAGTCTTACAACCATATTCCTTTAAGGCTCAAAATAATTTAAAGTTCCAACAGCTTTGATTTTGTTTTTTTATTTTTTTACATTTCTTTAATAATAGATTTAAGGGGTAGAAGTTAAATTGTGTTACATGTATGTATTATATAATGATGAAGTCAGTGTTCCATTGCATTTAAGTATTTGCAATATAATCTTTAAGTTTTAAGCCTGAAAGAATATTGAAAGTCATGGGACATCACTTTTTGGTTGTTTTTCTTCCTGCCTTCCTGCCTTTCTGCCTTCCTTCCTCCTTTTTTCCCTTTCTTTCTTTCTTTCTTCTTTCTTTTCTTTTCTTGCAGGAGATGTAGTAACTCATGAAACACATTGCTGTTACCCTTAATATAAATTTTAAGTGGCATTACCAATATAATTTCTCATTTCAGTTTCCCCTTTACAAAAAAGCCTATTCATATGTTTTGTCCATTTTTAATTGGATTTTCTTTTTTGTTTTCCTTGATTCAGTGGAGTTCCTTATATATTCTAGAATAATTTTTATCTCTTCTCAGTTATAAATGTTGCAAATATCTTCTACCATTGTGCCTTTCGTTTCTTAATTATATTTCTAGCAAAATTCACTAAACAGAAATCTCAGTTTTAGCCATATAGTTTGTGCTTTGAGGTCTGGTTTAAGCATTTCTTCCCCAAAGCTATATCATAAAGATACTCCTGTACATTTTCTTTCATAAGTTTTATAATCTTACCTTTCACATTTAGACTTCTAATACACCTGAATTTTGCCTGCGATCCAACTACGGTTGGCCCTTGAACAACACAGGTTTAAACTGTGGGGGTCTCCTTATACATGGATGGTCTTCCACCTCTGCCACCCCTGAAACAGCAAAATCAACCCTCTCTCCCTCCTCCTCCTCAACATAAAGACAAGAAGGATTTTGAAGACCTTTATGATTATCCTCTTCCACCTGATGAATAGTAAGTATATTTTCTCTGATATGATTTTCTCAGTAACATTTTTTCTCTAGCTTACTTTATTATGAGAATACAGTATGTAATACATATACAAAATATATATTAAACTGTTTATGTTACCACTAAGGCTTCTGGTGAAGAGTAGGCTATTAGTAGTTAAGTTTTGGGGGAATCAAAAGTTACATGAGGATTTTTGATTAAGCAGGGGTGTTGGCGCCCTTAACCCCCACATTGTTCAAGAGTCAACTGTATATTCTTTTTCGTAAAATAATCTGGTTTTCCAATGCAACTGGATAAAAAAATTATTTTCTATGGCCAGGCACAGTGGCTCATGCCTGTAATCCTAGCACTTTGGGAGGCCAAGGTGGGAGGATCCCTTGAAGCTAGAAGTTGGAGGTTGCAGTGAGCTATGATGAGGCCACTGCACTCTAGCCCAGTGACAGAGCAAGACTCTTATCCCAAAAAAAAAATTTCTTCTTGATTGCTGTACGAGACCTAGTGTATCATATATCAAGATTGTCCAGGACTCTCTGTTCTCTCTATTCTGTCCCTTTTGTCTATTTTTCTAGTCTCACGTAAGCCCCAAACTCTTTTTGTAATTTTTTTAGTATGATTTAAAATCTGTGTGGCCATGCCCCTCACTTTTACTCTTCATTTTCAGAATTTTCTTAACTATTAACAGGCCTGCACTCTTCCATGCTGTGCTGATTATTGAGCTATTGTCTTTCAGCTTCTAGCCAACCTCCATGTTCTCTTTGTGAAGCTGAGGCTAGAACTCTACAAATCACATTTCTCCTTTTCCTAGTGGCTTCCTGTTAGGCTCTGTCATTGGAGGGCACCAAAGGGTCACTGGAAGGAGGAGGACAAGGGACTTGTTGCTTCCTGTCTGCTTTTTGTCCATGTTAGCATTGCCCCAGCCAAACTTCTTCACCCCAACAGCAGCAGTTGGTTTCAGTAGCGGTAGTTGACTCCATTTTACAGTGTTTCCCATCCTCTCAAAATCAGCCTCATCACACTGCCTCACACACACCAGAATCAGCTGGGTGAGTTGCCCTGTCAGAGCTCTGAGGCATTAGCCACATAGCGCCCTTCCTTAAAGGTCTGAGTCCCAGCTCCACAAGACACCCCCTGTAGTGGACTCCGGGTCATCTCTCAGCCATGTTTGAACAAAGCAGTTCTCGGAACACCTGTTCTCACCTGGATTGTTTCTTGTTGATCGGCCTCAAGACGCCTTGTGACTTGCAAACAAGCCAGGGTGCCTTGACCCGCAAACGGGAAAGGGCAAAGGAGGAGACGCAAACGTCAACTCCCTGAGGCAGAGCGGTGAGAACCAGTCCATGCTGAGACGAAAACATTGTGGGAACAGAAAATA
>CAUYRT010103524.1:0-21342 GCA_963574885.1 Lepilemur ruficaudatus
GTTGTCCAATTAATTTCTTTCTATTTATAGTAGAGATGGGGTCTCGCTCTTGCTCAGGCTGGTCTTGAACTCCTGACCTTGAGCTATCCACCCGCCTTGGCCTCCCAGAGTGCTAGGATTACAGGCGTGAGCCACCGCGCCTGGCGGAAATTTGACATCTTTATTGAAATCAAGGGAGTGTTCTCATGCACTTCAGCCTGAAATCAAAAGGGGTGTGGTTGAGGGCTGCGGTGGATTGTGAGGCTTAAACATTTTGAGGTTCTCTAAATGCTATGGTCTGAGTGTTTGTGTCCCCCCCAAATTCATGTGTTGGAACCTAACCCCCAAGGTGATGGGATTAGGTCGTGGGGACTTTGGGAGGTGATTAGGTCATGAGGGTGCAGACCTCACGAATGGGATTAATGCCCTTATAAAAGAGGCCCCGGAGAGCTCCCTTGTCCCCTTCTATTATGTAAGGACACATCAAGAAAGTACCGTCTATGAGCCAGGGAACAGACCCTCACCAGACACCCAATCTGCTGGCAGTTTGATCTCAGACTTCCCAGCCTCCAGAACTGTGAGAAATATATTTCTGTTGTGTATGGGCCACCCAGTGTATGGTATTTTTTTGTAGAAGACTAATAGAATTAAGACAGCAAAGAAAGTCTCTTCCAGTTAGAATCGGAATTGTCTGTATTGGGAGGTGAAACTTTGGGGCCCCAAAGGGAGGAGGTGAGAAGTGGATTAGAAGGAATGCCCCAGGACCTGGTGGTGCTCGTGTAAGGGCCCAGTGATGGAGAGGTATGGGGTATAGTGGTGAAGGAAAAGAATGAGGCCCGAGCCCTGGCACCCACATCACAGGCTTGGCCCTGCCACTCACTAAGGGTGAGGGCTTCTTTCCTTGATTCTTACGGGGAAAGGCTTTCGCGCAGGCCTGGGCCTGGGGTTACTGTGAAAGTTCTCTGTGCTGGGCAGTAGGATGAGCTGTATAGGTAGGAGGAGTCAGGGGCCAGCACGGAGACCCAGCTTTGGCATTGGGCAACAGTGTGACCTTGGCCACATTCCATGTCCTCTGTGGGCATCAGCTTCTGTCTTAGCTTGGATTTCCTCGGAAGAGACCTGGAAACAAGGATTCAAGTGAAAGCAGTTTATTTGGTGGGGAAATGGGGGAGTAAGGCAGGGAAGAGAAGGAAATCAGTAAAGGAGGAATTGTCAAACTAGTCACCACCGTGGGCAACTGGAGCTCAGTCCTGCTGGGAGTCTCTGGGAGACTGTGCAGGACATGCCCCAGCAACGTTCCCACTAAGGGTGAGGGAGCTGGGGTATTTATCCCCCAACCCCTGCCAGTCGTTGATAGGGGGCTGCTCCTAGGGCAGCAGCAGGCGTTAAATCCTGGCATTTCCGGCCTGCTGAAAGTATGGTAGAAAGAAAGGCTCCAGGCAGAGGTGAGATCCTGGCAGTGGGGACTCGGGCTGGACTGCACCAGAACAGGAAGGCCCTCATAAGAGTGCGAGGGTGGAACATTTCCGGCCACTACATTTTCCTTTTCTATAAAATATGGAACTTAAGCCGTATCATCTTTAATGTTCCTTTTCATTGTGACACTCAGTGACCTATGAAAGAACAAGTCTTCACTCCTTCCTTGCCTTATTGATTTAGTAAATATGTGAGCGTCTATTACTACTATGTGCTAGACGCTGGTCCTGATGCTGGGGAAACATAGGGGACAGGCAGACGGGGGGAGACAAGCCCAATACAAGGTGACCTGTGCCCAGAAGAAGTTAGAAGTCAGGTTGGGATCATGGCAAATAGGAGGGTGAGATTGGCTCTGGTTGCAGCAGTCAAGGGAGAGGCTGGGACCACTGAAGGAGGAGCAGGGATAAAGGAGGAGAAAGGCATTTGAGGCAGCAGGAATAGTATTGCAGTGGCAGAGAGATGGCAGATTTGGGAAACTAAATATAGTTGGGGGGGGGCTGGAATACCAAGAGCAAGCTAGGAAGTGTCAGGGATGAGGTTGGACAAGTGCACGGAGCATGGGGGACCTTGGGGCCAATGTCAAGGTTCTCCGTTTGATCCTAGAGGAGCTGAGGAGCTGTCAAAACGGTTTACACAGGGGAGTGACAGGGTCAGGTCTGCCTTTCAGAAAGATTACTTGGATCACAATGGGAGGGAGTGAAATCAGAGGTGGGGAGCCCGGTGGTTAAGTGTATTAGTCAGCTCGAGCTGCCGTAACAAAAGACCACAGACTGGGTGGCTTAAACAACAGACATTTATTCTCTCACAGTTCTGGAGGCTACAAGTCCAAGATCAAGGTGTTGTCAGGGTTAGTTTCTGCTGAGGTCCCTCTTCCTGGCTTGTAGATGGCCACCTTCTTGCTGTGTCCTCACATGTCCTCTTCCCTGTGCTGGTGCGGAGAGCAAGCGAGCTCTGGTGTCTCTTCCGGTTCTTTCAAGGACACCGGTCTTATTATTTTAGGACCCCACTCTTATGACCTTATGTAGCATTCATTGCCACCTTAAAGGCCCTGTCTCCAAACACAGTCACACTGGGACTTAAGGCTTCAGCATATGACTTTTGGGGGAGGACACAAATCGGTCTGTAACAGTAAGTTATTGTTTCCAGGGGAGGGATGATGCAGGTCTGAGCTTCAGCAGTGGCCAAGAACGCGAAAGCCAGAGCAGTTACAGCAGATGCCCGGGAGCTGGGTGGGAGGGAGGGGGTGAGAGCACTGAGGTGCCCCACCCCACGTCCCTCTGGCCCATCTCTGAATTCATCTGCAGCTGTAGTGGGCAGATCCCCGGGCACACTGACAGCTTGCCACCTGGGGTACCCGTGCCTAGATGCTCTGTCTGAGGGCCTTCTCTGGCACCGTGGAAGCTGCTCAGCCCAGGCAGTGGGCAGTGTGGGAGGTCTAGGAATTTAATGCACCCAGAGCAATTCTCAACCAATAGGGCCAGTGGGTGTAAAACCTTTGCTTTCCCATCCTTTGGCGTGTTCTGCACACTTTCCAGAGGTCCCCTAGCAGGATAGAGGCCCAGTTGCCCACACCGTCACCTGGGACTACCTCCCAAATGAACTACCTGCACTCAAGTCCTAGTTTCAGGGACTGCTTTGGAAGAAACCCAAATTACCACAGCTTCTGACAGGGCAGTGAGAGTTGTGGAGTCCTGGAGCCCCGCAGAAAGATGCAGCTTGGGAGGAGAGATGGGGAGTTCAGGCAGGGCCATGCTGAGACTGACGGTGGCTCTGTGGCTGCCTATGGAGCCTGCCGCTCGGCAGTTGGCACATGCGACCAGAACCTGGAGTGAAATCTGGGTTATCCTCTTCCCCTGCTCCTTGATGGCCAAGGAAAGAAGCCTGGTTTTCCTTAAAAGCATTCACACAGGGCCACTGTGCGTACAGCTGCCTTTCCTGAAGTTCTAGGTGACGCTGGTCAGGGTGGAGACTCACATCAGAGCCGTGTAAACAAGTTAACTTATAAGAACAAGGATGGCTGGCAGTCCAGGCTCTCCCTTCACCCCACCATTGCGGGTTCCGGCCAGCTGCCTTGCTCAGTGGGTGCCTGCTGTCTGCTTCCTTCCTCCCACCAGCCCGCCCTCCTCACTTCTCTTCCTGTTCATTCCTTATGCACAGCCACTGTATTGACCTCAGTCAGAGCTCTCCCTCTGAAGTACAGCTGTAGAGCCTCCCCGGCCCGCGCAAGCCATTTTCCTAAACAAAGACTATTTCCTCCCTTAAAGGAACTCCACTGCCAGCCGCTCGAATAACCATCTCACCTGGCCACACCAACGTTTAAGAGGGAGGGCAGAGGCAGAGCAGTGCACTGGGCTACTCTGCAGTTAGAGTGCTGTCACATAGCTCATCTCACTGGATTCTCCCTTCACCTGGGTAAGGTGAGTCAGACAGGGTGAGGGGGCTTACCTGGGAGGAGAACCTAAAGGGAGGATTTGGTGTGAGTGGTTTCTTAAGGACCGGCTCCTGGGGGAGAGCGGTGAGGAGATGGGGGAAGCGGAGGTAAGATGTCCCGCTGGGCCAAGTCTCAGCCTGATCCCGAAGGGCAGCTCTGGAGCTCACCCCAGCGTGAGGCAGGGGAGCTGATTTTATACTCCCATACCACTTGGTCTTTGACTAAGTGTCTTCCTGGGGGAGCATAAACTCCCAGGCACTTCCAGCTCCGCATGAGCCGGGTAAAGCGGCTCTCAAAGGCCCAGGCCAGTGGGCTAAAGAGAATTGCAGGCGTGGGCTGTTATTAATAGAACTAAAAGCACACAGAAGATGGGGGAGGACACACAGATGCCAGCAAGGGGATCCGAGGGGATCTGAGCCAAGCATGGACAGTGTCCCCTGTACTAGCAGACTCATGGTACCCCCTTGTATTAGTTTTCCATTGCTGCATAACAAATTGCCACAAACTTAGAAGCTTAAAATGCTTCCAATTTATGATCTCATAGTTCTGTAAATTTGAAGCCGGATTTTCTGCTCAAGATCTCACTGGGTGTTGGCCAGGACTATGGTTCTCGTCTGAGGCTTGGGATCCTCTTCCAAGCTCACTGGTCATTGGCAGAATTCAGTTCCTTGGGGTTGTAGGACTGGGGTTCTATTTTCTTGCAAGCTGTTGGCTGCACGACTGCTCTCAGCTTCCAGAGGTCACCTATAGTTCCTTACCATATGGCCCGCACAGGCAGTTCATGGATATATTTGCTTTCTTCTAGGCTGCCTGGAGTATGTCACTCTGCGTCCCCTTTCTGCAACAAGCCCGCAAAAACTCTCAGCTTTTAAAGGGCTCACATGATTGGGTCAAGGCCACCCATGAGCTCACTTTTGCCATATGATGTGACGTGATTATGGGAGTGATAGTTCATCATATTCACAGATTCTCAAAGGAGAGGAGATTTTACAAGGATAAGAGTCACTGGGGAGTCCTCTTAGAATTCTGCCTATCAGACCCCACATCCTTGCAAAGGTTTCTGAAGTTAATCTAGCAAGGTCAGTAGCATGATAATAGCTGTTTTAGACCCAGGTGTTGGTAGATTCATGGGCGCTGGAAAATTTCTAGACCTTATCATGGCCTGTCAGTAACAGTGGTTATATCATGAGATAGTCAGCTGACAATTGGCAGATGGTCCTTGGTATCTGCCTTGTTTCTTGTAAAAACCATCTGTGTGAGACTGGCAGAGAATCCTAGGGAGATACGGTCACTTAGCATCAGCCATGTCTCTTACTTTTCCTGGTGATTCCTGAGGCCTGATGGTTTGAGCAGTATGATCCACTATTGCGGACTCTACACCTGATCTTCTATTCTCACTGCTGTCACCACTAATTGTAGCTGTGTTAAGACACCTCTGTACCCCCTCTTAAGTGTCAAGAATCCAGTGATATTCAGCACCCCCTCCCATTGGGATTGTGTTTGGGATAGTGTTGGACCTCCCACCTGTATTAATATAACACTAGCTACTGTAACAAACCCTCAAATCTCAGTGGCTTAACACAGCCACAGTTTATTTCTATTCCAAAGAATAGTCTGATGCAGATGTTTCTGGTTGCTGTATGACTCTCCTCCATGTGGTGATTCAGGAACCCAGGATTCTTTTATCTTGTAGATCTGCCATCACTTAGCAATAATGGTTCTCTAACTTTAGTGAGCATCAGAATCCCCTGGAGGTCTTGTTAAAACAGATTGCTGGGCTCCACCCCCAGAATGTTTGACTTAGTAAGTCTAGAGTGGGGCCTAAGAATGGGTGTTTCTAATGAGTTCGCAGATGGTGCAGACTCTTCTTGTCCAGGGGCCACACTGAGAACTGCTGCTCTAGAACTTGAGTGTCCTCAGTTTCCAGTCTAAAGGAAAGGGAAAGAGAGAACCCAGAGAAGGCTAGCATGTATATTTCTTAAATGCCTTAGTCTGGGAGTGATAAACATCATTTTCTCTCTCATTCAATAGATGACAGAGAACTAGTCACATGGCCACTCAGAATACAAGGATAGCTGGGAAGTGTAGTCTGGCTGTGCTAGTGTGTATCAATGACAATTGTATGTTATGCAAGGGGAGGAACAAAATTTTGGTGAAACAGCTAACTGTCTCTGTATTACCTCCTAAGTTAGGGTTGTTGGGAATTGTTTGAGTCTTATGGCACAAAAGGCTCAAGTGGGCACTGTCAAGGCTCAAGGCTCAATGACAGAAAATTTATTTTGTGCCAGGGACCTCCATAGCATAGCTATTTTCATGGGACATGGTCTGACTATGAGCAGCCAGACCCAGCCCAATCCTATGGGGACCCGCACTTCAGCTCCCAGTTTTGAAGGACACATTTTCTTCACTTTAGAGGAAGGTTCACCTGATTTCAGGATGTAACCTCCAACCAAAAGCCAAGCCAAATTGACCAGTCAGACTTCCAAAGTGTGTCAGTGTTGGTGCCCACTCCTGTCCACCCAGATCACCAGGGCTGCTGGCCTCCCACCTTCCTGCTGTTGTGTTCTGTAACGGTGATGCTGTTTCCATAGTCTAGGACACATGCTTTCACTCTCCCTCAGCCTCCCATTCTGCTCAAGACCCTCCCAGTGCCTGGCTGGGTTCTGGGGGACTATACATCTCTGTCTAGATCTACCATGTTCTCAGCCCGCTGTTGGTAAGACAGAACATTTGAATTTTCCCATGGAGGTAATGGATCACAACTGAGCCTCTCCCTCTGCTCCTGCCCCAGCCTGGTTCCTTGTTGACAAATGGCATCCATCACTCAACTGGATGGTAACCACACAGAGTACAGTCTGGAGACGACCACTCATCATGGCTAGATTGCCAACTTCCTGTGCCTGAGAAGGATTAACCACTAAGGAATGGGAAAAAAAAGCCATGTTTTCAGTTCTTGTGTGAGGCAAATATTAAAAACACGTAAAAATAGCAATGCCAGGAGAACAATAAGGACCACTTCTAACAGGAATTCAGAATGTAAAAGGGTTCAATTCAGGCTTAGAATTCATGGCACATAATGTGTCAGATAATGGCAAGACAGTCTTTCATTATTTCATTGAGCACACAGTTATTCAACTCTACTACGTACGCTGAGTCATAAGGCTCCCCGGAAAGCTACAATTGATAGGTTTACAGAGCCACAGAAACAAAGTGGAAGGGGAATTATTAACAATGATGATTTGGCTTGCTTCCAGACTACAAACTGATCACACTGCAAGGTTAGTTGCAACTTTCGTAGTTTAGTTAGTGAAAATGACTCCAGTTAGAGCCCTGCTCCTGGCCTTAGAAAGCCTGGAGTTTGATCTCAGCTCTGTCACTTAGTGGTTGGGTAAACCTGGGCAGGTCAGCTTCTCTGTCACTTAAACTCTTCATCTTAGAAATTTCTAAGGTCCCTTTCAGCTCTGACATCTTCTGGATCAGGTATATTCCAACTAGAAACTTACAAATGACCTTGTCTTTTCTACATATATCATCCTAGCTATTAATACAAACATACAGATAAAGCCATGGTTAATTTTATGGCTGAAACAAGGTATATTTATTGGGTATGGAGGTATAGTTAAAGCAATTCCGGTTAACAGGACTACTCCCTAAATTATCAGAAACATAAAAAGGGGAATTTTGTTAATGTTAAGAAAATGAAATAAGTGCTGACCAGTGAGATAAAGGAACTCATAATTGAAGGAACACCTTCTCAGCCTTTGTGGATGGTGCCAAGGAGGTGTACTCATGTAGTTAAAAGAAAAGACCTCAAAGATGGATTAAATAATAATTGAAGAACCATTTTGTGCTGGATACTTTATACATAGCATCTTTAATTCTAACCTCAACCCTTTTGTGACGGTTCATTTTAGGTGTCAACTTGACTGGATTAGGGAATACCTAGATAGCTGGTAAAACATTATTTCTGGGTGTGGCTGTGAGCGTGTTTCCAGAGGAGATGGGGTTGTGAGTTGGTAGACAGGGAAGGGAGGATCCATCTACCAAGTGTGAGTGGGCACCATCCAATCAACTGGGGCCCCAGATACATCAAAAAGGCAGAGGAAAGGCAAATTTGCCCTCTCTCCCCCCTAGAACTGAGGCACCCTTCTTTTCCTGACTTGGACATCAGAACTCCAGGTTTTGTGACCTTTGGATTTCAGGACTTGTACTAGTGGCCTCTCCTACCTCAGGCCCTTGAGGCCTTGGACTGAGCCATGTTACTGGCCTTCCTGGTTCTCCAGTCTACAGACAAACTATCATGGGACTTCTCAGCCTCCATAATCACATGAGCCAATTCCCCTAATAAATCTCCTCTCATCTATCTATATATCTATCCATCTATCCTTTTGGTTCTATCTCTCTGGAGATAGACTGACTAATATACCTTCAAAGTAGGTATTATCATCCCCAGTTTACAGATGGGGAAATTGAGGCTCAGATAGGACTCATTGCCCAAGGACACCTGGCTGGAAGACAGAGCCATGTCTTCCTGATTCCAGAGCCTATTTATGTTTTTTCTTATACTCTGCACTGCCTCTTTGGCTAAGGACTTAATAGTATTAGAGTATAAAGGCAAGAGTATTTTTTAGGTTAAGACCAATAGAATAAAACAGAGTCCTAATTATGAAGGAGTAATTCTATCCAGCAAGCCAAATATTCTGCCAGGAGTTTTAACACACCATATAGTGAAACTTAGGGCAGTAGCTAGCCCGTATGATTGCAATATTTAAAAATATGTGCAAAAAATGTAAACCAGCATATTTATCTGTCAGAGATACTCAAGTAAAGAATATCAATATCACAGCCAGGAATCTCAGAAACTGGTGGATTTCATATTTGTTTATATAAACAAATTTTGGCTTCTAGTTCTGGCAATACTGTGATCAAGATAACCTGAAACCCCATTTTCCACTGTTATCTAGAAATAAAAAATATTTATCTGAATAAATACATGAGCACACAGGAAATTGACAGGGGCTGTGACTGAAAAGGATACTGAAAACTAGGGCAGTGAGCTCGTGAATGATGATGCAACTGCCTTAGGATGGGGGTGAATGGGAGAGACATTGAGTCAGCACTCTAGGTCCTTGGACAATTTTATGTTCACTAGGCAGAAGTTGATGCTTTGAGTCCCTGTGATAAAAGTTGGACCTATGATTCATTCTATAAAGCTAGAATCCTCTGTGTGAAGGTACATTAGAAAAAAAATCTGCCCATTTACTCAGAGGGGCTTGTCTGCCTTGGTCTAGCTCTAAGTAAAAAAAGTGTCTCCTGAGAAATTTTTGACTTATATCTTATGATGGTTTAGAATTGAGTATGTATTACTTGTGGTCCAGAAGTCCCAAGCTAAGAAATTATTATAAAATGAATATAGTGAAACCCCAGGAGAGCTTGGCAAAAACAAAAACAAAACTTCACAGAAGGACACCCCATCAGTCAGTCCTCACAGAATTCCTACACATAAAGCCATGTTTATGATGAGCTCACAATTAAAAAGTACAAAACCAGTTGAAGAAACAATCCACCATGAGCAAGAGACAGCAGGATTCGACACCAAAGAACTTTGCATAACAAAACAATCTATTAGAGACCATAAAATTAGCATGTTTAAAATGATTTAAAGCCTATGCCTTTAAACAATAAAAACCTGAGGCACAAAACAGACACTATAAAAAAGGACATGAATGTTTGAAAAAAAGAACTTCTAGAAGTAAAAAAATATAGTCATTGAAATAAGAATCTCAATGTATGAGTTAAACAGAAATTATTGAACCAGAGAGTGATGTCAGAGAATGTAGCACAGAGAAATAAAAATAAGAAAGCGAATGAAGGCTGGGTGTGGTTGCTCATGCCTGTAATCCTAGCACTCTGGGAGGCCAAGGCGGGAGGATCGCTTGAGGTCAGGAGTTTGAGACCAGCCTCAGCAAGAGCGAGACCCCATCTCTACTAAAATAGAAAGAAATTAGCCAGGCAACTAAAAACAGAAAAAATTAGCTGGGCATAGTGGTACACGCCTGTAGTCCCAGCTACTCAGGAGGCTGAGGCAGGAGGATCGCTTGAGCCCAGGAATTTGAGGTTGCTGTGAGCTAGGCTGATGCCAGGGCACTCTAGTCCAGGCAAGAGAGTAAGATTCTGTCTCCAAAAAAAAAAAAAAAAAAAGGGGGGGGGGTGGCGTGGAAATATATTGTTATTGAATTAAAAATTGCCATATACAGTTAATAGCCATTCCAGAGGGAAAAAACAGAGATAATGTGGGAGAAGCAATATTCAGTACAATAATAGGTAGGAATTTTCCAGAACTGATGAAACACAGATGCAGAATGCACAGTATACCCTCAATAGGATAAATAAAAGCAAAACGTAGCCACAGTATAGTAAAATTCCAAAAAGAGAGCATCTTCAAAGCAATCAGAGAGGAGAGACAGATTGCTTGCTAAGGAATGACATTAAGACTGGCAGCCAATATCTCATCAGCAACACTAAAAGCCAGAAGATGATGGAATGGTATTTTCAAAATACTGAGTGAAAACAGTTTATCTAGAATTCTATACCTTGTTAAATGAAGGTGAAATAAAGACATTTTCAGACAAACAACAACTCTCTACCACTAACAGATCATTGCTGGAAAGATTCCTAAAGGCTATACTCCAGAAAAAAGGAAAATGATCCTAGAAGGTAAGTGTGTGATGCAGGAAGCTATGTTAAATAACATAGCAGTGAAACTGTGAAATAACAGCAGTGTAGTCTAATTTGAAGGGTTAAAAAGATAATAACACAACAGGACAACACTAACATAAAATATGTAGGAAGGTGATTAAAATTAAAGTGCTCTAGGGTCCTTGTATTGTTCAGGATGAGAGCAGAACTATTGATTAATTTAAGATTTTGTTATGTCAAGTATGTGTACTAAAAATTGAAGGGTAACATCAAAAGCATAGAAATACAGTGCCTAATTTCCAAACCAGTAGAGGAGAAAAGAGAATAAGGAAAACTCAAGTCACCTAATAGCAAATAGAAGAAATGGAGGATAAAAAAAGAAGCATGGTAAGTAGGACAAAATAAGACGGCATATACAAATATACCGAATGACACATCAAAATAAATGGGTCAAATACCCCGGTTATGAGACATATGAAAAGTGAGAATGATTTTGTAACTTAATAAGTATATTGCTCTTTAAAAAGGTAAAAGATCCCCTTCTACCAAGTACATTCATATCAATCCAGAGCAAAATTCTAGTGACACCAACACAGTGGTGGAGTGGGTAGGTAGAAACTAGAAGGATGGGTGTTAGAACGTGCTATGGTACTTCTCTTGTTCCAGGGAGAATGTATCTATTCCAGTTGTTATACCTGCATAAAAATCACTTTAAAACTTAGTGGCTTAAAATAACCACAATCCTTTTATTATCTCTCATGATTTCTGTGGGTCAGGAATTCTGGAAGGGCTTAGCTGAGTGGTTCTGGCTTAGAGTCTCTCATGTGGTTACAATTAGACTGTGGCTGGAACTGTAACGGCAGGGGGCTAGAGCAACTGGGAACTGGTCGGGCACCTTTCTCTCTTCACTTGGTCTCAGGGCCTTTCCATGTGGTCTCTCTACATGGGCTATTTGGGCTTGTAGCATGGCAGCCTCAGGGTAGTTGGACTATTTAAATGGTGGTTCAGGGCTCTAGCATGAGTGATACAACAAGCAAGATAGAAGTTACATCACCTTTTTTGACCCAGTCTTGGAAGTCACAGAGTGTCACTTTAACAGCATTCAAGTTACACTCAAATCACAAGCCTACCCAGAGTTAAGGGGAAGGGGTATGGACTGTCCCACCCCCAACTGCCTCTCAATGGGAGGAGTGTCAAGGTGCCATTGTAGAATAGCATATGGAATGTATGTCAGATGGGGGACATTGTTGGAGCCATCTTTGGAAAATATAATCTGCCACAGTACAGGTGTTGTTTAATAAATTGATTGAAGCTAGAGGCAGTTGCCAGAAGAATAAACTTAGAATGTGTAGCCTATTAACTAACAGAGAAATATTTGATATTTTCAATGGAAGTCAGAAAAAAACAAACATAAAAAGAAATTACAGTTAATAGAAAATGGGAAATAAGATGGTAAAATGAATTCATGATGGCAGTTACAATAAATGTAAGTGGGTCAAACTCACTGATCAGGACCCAGCCTGCTATTGTTTCCTTTCAGCTATTTTGTATTCTTAAAACTAAAAGAAAGTAAATGAATGGAAGAAAGATATATCAGGAAAATGAAATAAAGCTGGAGTAACAATTTTAATATCAGACAAAATAGAATTCAAGGCAATAGACACCATAAAGGGCAAAGGGGGATGGTATGTACTGGGAAAAGAAATAATAGTTCCAGAATATATAATTATGAACACACATTTATTCATGTAGCAAAATATATTAAATGTCTACAACATTCTAAGCATTTTTGTATGTTTGAAGGATACAGCAGAGACCAAAACAGACAGAAATACTTATCTTCATTATAATTTATATCCTATGCAATTATCAACATAACCTCGAGTATTTAAAGCAACAATGGGCACAACTTGAGAATATAAAGAATATAATAGACAAACCAGGAAGTATAACTGGAGATGTTAAGACATCTCTCTCTGAAAACTGATGAATAAAGAAGACAAAAAATAAAGCTATTTAAGATTTGAACCACACAGTTAATAAACTTTAGTGGATATGAATAGAATCTGACACTCAACAAACAGATTACATATTCTTTTCGAATGCACATGGCACATTTACAAAAATGAGAGAATGCAACATACCAAAAAAGCATTCTAAATAAATTCCAAAGCCTCAACATCATTCAGGACTCAGGCCTTTTTTCTTTCAGCCCAGGGACTCTTCTCTGTGAGAACTTTTGGAAGGCAAAGCAGAAGGCTGAATGACTCTATTCTCTGTAATAATCCACCTCCCCAGAGCAAAAGCAAAACCCAAACAGTGATAACCATGGCCTATAGCAATAAACTGTCCCTGTTCTTTTAAGTGGGAATATCTTCTGTTGGCAGGATCTGTCCCAGGTTCTCTTCAGCTCGGTTCTTGCCCTTGTTCTGGGTTTCAAAATGGCGCCCAGCTAGGAAGGCGAGGCTTTGCTCCCCTGATCCCTGAGAAGGACTTCTGCCCATACCTGGCTTTCAGAGTGGCTGCTTGGGGTAGCAGCGTGGTCTTGGTGGTAGCGAGGGTTTTCCTTTGCAGTAAGCTGAACCCTCCCACTTGAGAACAAGGCCATTTGCTTTGTGGGCTGCCCTAGTCAGAGACCACCTCTCAACTGCAAGGTCTTAGGAGGAAGTTCTGCCACCAACTACTAAAGGCATCACTAGAACTTCACCAACAGAAATTAGAAGCCTCCAAGCTAATGCATCCCAACTTTTATTAGCAGGGAAGCTGTCTTCAGAATGCCTTCCTGGGTTCAGCCCCTTCCTCAAAGTGTTGACATAAAATTCATTCCAGTCATCAAAGTTCCACTAAGGGTAAAATTTTAGACCTAGAATCTACCCCCCTTCTGTTTCCTTAATTACAAAGATACTGTCTCCACCCTCACACCTACCTTTGGCAGATATTTTGAGAGCCAGGTCTGAGCCATTCTTTTTCTTTTGCTCCAATTTTTATTTTGGAAAAAAAAATCACAAATATAGGCTCATTTTTAAAAACCTCAAATAGTAGTGCCTTCTCCTCACTTTATTCTTCAAAACAAAAAACACCACTAAACCGAAGCTGAGGCAGACAAACAGAAGTGCAGAAATCTGCAGGATGATCCTGTGCTCATTTCCGGATGGTGGCCTTTCAGACGTAATTCTGAACTCTCACCCACATATTTAAAAAATAAATGAGTCTTTTGATTGGCATTTGGAGTATTGGAACTTGAATCTCCGGCTTTATTTTTAAAGCCTGTTCCCATTTGTATTCACAGGCAAGCTTTGCTCTCTGGCTCTGTCCTTGTCTTTTGACATTTAGGTGTTACTTGAGGTAGTAAGTGGCCCAGATTTGAGTCTCTGAAGTGGAGATGGGGTACCTCAAACCTGCTTCCACCTTGTCCTGGGTTACCACTCAAGGGTTTTCACAAGTAGAGCTCTGTATTTAATGGTATCCAGTAGTTAATTTGGTTTCGCGTTTGAAAACACCTATAAAAATGATCCGTTTCCATAGAAGCTTCTTGAGAGTGTTCTTGTAAGAACGGATTTCAGCTGATGTGCCCATTTTCATAGCACCTGTCCACTTACTGTGACCAAGGCATGTGCCTCTGTGGCCCCCAGCCCCCATTCCAGACCTTCCTGGTGGATGTGGGCACGATTTTCAGGCCATTTCTTGGTAATTCTCTCTTCTTTCAATTTTTATTTCAAAAAATTCCAAACCTTCAGAACAACAGAAAGAGTAATAAAATGAGCGCCCATATACCCTACATCTTGATTCACAGATTATTATTTTGCCATATCTGCTTATCTGTCTATCTACTGATCTTTTCCCTAGACCATTTGAAAGTAATTTACAGCCATCACAACACTTCACCTCTATGTATTTCAGCCTATGTTTCCTAAGAACAAGGACATTCTCCTATATAACCACACACCCATTTGCACATCCGAGGTATTTATACTGACACAAAAATATCTAATGTGTAGGGCCATACTCAAACTTTGTCAATAGTCCCTATACGGTACTTTCTAGCATGTTCTTTTCCTGATCCAGAATCCAATCTAGGATCAATATTACATTTAGTTGTCATGTCTCTTTAGCCTCCTTTAATCTGTTTCTCCAAGGAGGCTGGTTCCTTTTGATGGGAGATGGTATTTAGAAACCAAGGGCTAGGTGGGCTCATTCTGAGCAATTCCTTTTAAGCTGGGCTATGAATTGGCTGTCGAGGGGACAATGGTAACCTACACTTAGAATTGGCTCATACCTTTCTGATCCACCTTCTACCAGCTTTGGAGGGTGTCCTGGGAGTCCTAGGTGAGGGGTGTGGTAAATGAGTTTAGAGCCAGACTGATACTGTTCTGACTCCCCACTCCCTGCACCTGCCCTTGACCTCCAGAAACTTATGTAAACTCACCTGTTCTTTTCATCACTGGAATGGAAATCATTGTACTAATTTCACTGCATTGTGGTAAAGATTAAATGAGGTAACATGGCATGTTCATATTCCACATATATTTACTGAGCATGCCTTCTACTGTGCAATGTGCTAGAGATAGAATAGTGAACAAAACTGGGCATGATCCCAGTTCTTACAGAGTTTACCGTTTAGTGGGAGAGATCCACACAATGGCTGTGTGGTTCAGGTTATAATACTCCAGGTGGAAAGGCAATCCCTCTATCTCGTTCATTTTGATATTCTCAATGCCTAGTGCAGTGTCTGAGCACACAGTAGGAGTTTAATAAATGCTGGTTGATCTCTTTTGGAACTGACTTGAGGACCAGTCAACTGCAGGGATTTCTTGGAAACTCTCACTTTATTTGGACCTTTAATAGCATTCTGAAACAGAGTGAAATCTGTAATTGGTCTCTTTTGAGGAGTAGCTCAGTTGACAGGGATTGAAAAGATACCCACCAGAGACTTCCACAAGTCCAGTGCCATGTGTCAGTAATCAGTCAGCTGGCAAGTATTTTCTGACGGCCTACTATGTTCAAGAGACCGTAGAATTAGAAATGTAGAGAAGCGGAAGACTCAGTTTCAGTTCTCAAAAGCTCGGCCGGACAGAGGAGACAAGAAAAGTAAGCCCAGGTAGATATTAAAAGGTGGGCAACAGGGTGGTGTGTGTTAAGTGCCCGATGGTGGTACAGAAAAGAGAACGCTCCACGGGAGAGGTCGGAGTGGGGACAAAGATGACTGTCAACTTGCCAACAGATGACATTAAGCCATGGGGGTATCGGTAGGCTTTAGAAAAGTAGAGAAGGGAAGGATAGGGAGTGTAGGCCATGGGAACTGCCAGAGCAAAGGTGTGGAGCTGGGACTATAATTAGGCCAGGCGGGTTGTAATTAACAAATCCCGGGTTGTGCTTCTTGTCATGCTCAGAAAAGGGCACTCAGTCACTGAGATGAACCCTGGGCAGTGTGCTCTAGAACGCTAAGTCCTTGACTATTATTAAGTTATCTGGTTAGAAGAAGGATGGAGAAAAGTGCTCTTGACGGCAGTTTACACAGGGATGATCAGACGAGAAGAAGGCATATGTGAGCAGAAGCAGTTCGGATTAAACCACATAGTGTGGTGTTGAGGATCAGAGACTCCAGAGTTACACAGCTTGCGTTCCAACATTTTACGTGTGCAACTTAACCTCTCTGAGGCTCAGTTTCTTCCCTTGTAAAGTGTGGATAATGACGGTATCTACCGGAGAGGCTGGTGACATCACACAAATGAAACAGCACCTGGCTCACAGAACACCGGATGAATGCATGGTGGGCAGGATTACTGCCCCCTAAAATGTTCCAGAGGCCCCAGTCTATCTAATTAGAGATGCTAGAGCTCACAGCATCTCATCCACACCCTGTATTGCCCCAGGAGGCCACCGAGCTCAGCATTGCCCGGAGTCAACCAGGTCTAGAGCCCGGGCGTGGGCTCTGGGGCTCACCCCCTTCACCCATGGCTCCTCTCTGCCTGAGAGCAGATGGTGAGGGAAGCAGACAAAGCCAGGCACGGGAAGCAGCAACCTGCTCTTGAACAGGCTGGCAGCCCCCGTCTCCCCTCCCAGCCTCACCCTGGGCTGGGAGCGCGTGCTGGGAAGAGGATTAAATCAATGCCAATTCACATCTCTCCAGAAGCTGGCTCCCTGATCCGAACTAATAAGCAAATCATTAGTGAATTAGGGCTGGGGAGGGCTCGGCACAGGGCTCCTTAACTCCAGCTGTAAGACAAGCATAGGAGCCTCAAGCCCTTTCCTTAGCCACCTTAAAATGTTCACACCAAAGAGATTTTCCATGTTAAAGCAACAATCAACAATCTAGCTTCGCCGCCTGCCCCCACCGCCCCCACTTGGCCAAGCCCTAGAACCCTTGGGGACCACCAGGGGCAGCCAGCACTCCTTTTTCTTCCTCCGGATGCTGGGTACCTGACCCTGTGCCACGAAACTTCCCCTCTCTTCCACCAGGCCACAAACCCCATGTTCTCTGCAGCGTCTGGGTCTAGAGGGCTTCTGAGCCCTGCAGACCAAGATGTCACCCCCCCATCCCCCCTGTCCTGGGCACAAACTTGGCCCCCTTGCTTATTTCCTGGTGAAAGCCCATTATCTCTCATTTACATCTAAACTAGCTTTTCATACTATTTTAAAGGCTGCTCCTCCCCTTCTGTAATCTCCCTGCGAATGAATTAAAAGTTGATTCTTGAAACGCACAAATCTTGGGGGCAGTTTCTTTTTCCTTCTTATTTAAATCATATGCTGTTTTGGACTAACCCTTTTATTTCCTCCCAATTATGATTTCTGGTGTGTTTTCCAGAGCTTTACAACATGGCATCTGATTATACACAAAGCTTCAGAATAAAGCCCTGTTTTTCCCTTCATTAACGACACAAAGGATGGCTGTGTGATCCACACAGCACTTTGTGATTTAATGCAGCTTTACAGTCTAAATCGCACCCGGCTTGGGCAAAGCAGATTTGGGAGTGAATCAACGCATTTTCTTGCTGCCAGGAGCTCCCTTGCAGATTCCAGCAAATTCTTTCACCACACGGAATTAGCATTTGATTAAGCTCTGCAGACACGTTCAAACTTTTACCACTGAGCCCCGGCAGGGCTGCCGTAATCTCCAGAGAGGGGGAGGCACCAAGAGCAGCCACCGCCACTCCTTCCCCCAGCCCCTGTCCTCAACGGGCATATTCTGCAAAAAATTGTGGGAGTGATATACGATGGATGGCAGATTGAGGGAGAGGGTACCAGAAAATGTGAGGGTGCCACAAGCAGGGTGGGGGTGGGGGGAAGGATGGGGAGAGACATCAGATGGTTACTTGGGTCGTCACCACCCTTTCTGCCCCAAACTTGCCCTAGACAGGCTGTCCCCCCCAGTGTGCTCACCACAAGGGCACTCCTGATGGTACAATGATTCTCTGATTCTCTGACCCAGGAGCAATGTGACCTTCTACCAGAACCCGGCCTGGCCCCAGGTCTGAGGGAGCCGAGAGGGTCTTTCCTGGTGCCCCTGCCCTGCCCCGCGGTCCTATCGGCGGGGCCACCTCCACCCAGGCGAGCTCCTGATTCACTTCCAGGAGAGCAGCGAGTTATGCCTCCCAACAGCCTGGGTTTAAAATCTCGTCCGTTTCCATTATGCAAATGTGAGAAGCGGAAGTTTATCAAACTGGGGCTTTGTACCTAGAAAGCGGGCGTGCCAGCATGGGGGGCTATAAAGGCTTTATTGCCACAACTTTGGGGTGATTGCTTCGCTCACAAATGCCAGGAGCACGATTGAATTATGCAGGTCTTCCCAAACAGGTGGCAATAAAAACTTTACAGCCTCCCACACCATCACATATTTTGTTTATGCCTCTTAGGTGTCTTATTTTGTTAGAGTTTTTTTTTTTTTTGGACCTTTCTGTTACTATGGAAACGGGAGTAGGTGGAGGTGGTTCCGGGTACTTGTTAAGGCAAATGCAAGGTAAGTCAGTTATCATAGGATGCTCCGATTTTAGCCTCGGTTTGAGGAAATAACTGAGGTTCAGTGAGGAGGGAAATCAATTAGTTCTGGAATATCACAGTCATTCTGGAATCCGCAGCATCTCTGTAGGAAAAGCAGGGAACGTGTGGGAAATGTCCATTTTACAGATGGTGAAACAGAGGTATAAAAACCATCTTTTTGGCAGTCAGCAAGTTTGCCTCATGGGAAGAAAAGAAAAAGAGCGAAAGAAGTGTGTCTTCTGCATGCCTGTTTACCTATGGTTCTCCTAGAGCTTTAAAACCAAAATCAGGGGCTCATTTTTGGTAACCTGAGGTCAGGCTATAGTGACATCTGCTGGCAAAGATGGAACTGGCCAAAGCAGGTTTTTCTGTTGCTGGCAGCTGCCCAGCCAGGAGATGGTGGTCCATCTATAGCATGGGCTTGGATGGGAGAGAGGGCTGCACAGTCCCTTCCCTTCTGAGTGTGATATAGAAAACAGGCTCAGACAGCAGGGTGCCACAGTAAGGGCACGGAGGGTCCAGACCCCACCCCAATGGTTCCAGATGCCCTCTCAGGTCCAGAAGGTACAATTTCACACTGGGTGAGAGGAAATATCGGACGTGGATATTGCGTTCCTATTGCGTGGTTCCTATTGCCAACAAGAAGAGGTTCTGTGATTTGGGCACCCTGTTCAGCTCTCTCCTTTGGGAGGGGCTGAAACTCCCATTCCTTATGGAAGTGGGAGTGAGGGAGGCAGGTAGGAGAGTTAGGAGGAAGCTGAGTGACGCCCACTGAAGCTGTCGGCAACCACAGAGAAGAGGGAACCCTGCAGAAGAGAACATCTCCTTTGGGGTGCCCTGTAAAGACAATGGTACACTCTCACCAGAATGAGGAAGTTGGTTTAAGAGGTTATTGGAAATGAGGAGGAAGACGTGGGCTTCATAAGCTCCTTGTGAACTTGAATAAGTCCCATAACTGCCTTGAGCCTTGATTTCCCCATTTGAGGAAGACCAAATACCGTATGTGTCCTAGCTCTGTCCCTCAGGGGGTTGCCATGAGTAAAAATGTGGCAAGCATCAACATTTGTAGAATTTTATACTCCACTAAAGGTTGCTATGCATTGGTGTCCTGCCAGACCCGTTGCCCAGAGATCTTCTCTTCAAAGATGTCTCACCACTCCTAGTTGGGGGTGGGCGGCTCTGCATAACCATTCTGGAGTCTTCTGCGGCAGCGCTACTCAAGGAGTGGTCCACAGACCAGGGCTGGTTCAAGAACAGTTTGTTACCTGTAAGTGACAAGATAATAAAGAAACCAAGAATAAGCATTTAGAAACTTCTCTAACAATATGACAGAGTTGATTTACGTCTGTTGAAATCCAAATACTAAAACTTTGGGCTTTTTTCAATTTCATTTTTTTCCCAGTAATTCATTTTTGTTGTATTTTATCAAAGATTTGTTGGTGACAGATTGGGAAAACAAAAAAAAAAAAAATAAGAAACAACTGATCCTTTACCACAGATAGTTTGAGAAGCGACGTTCTGCGGGGGCCCCATGGCCACCCTCCTACAGCATCCTCCTACTGGGAGATTGTAGGAGGATGCATGTAGCTGCTTTCTCAGTAAATTAAATTATGAATTGTCGGCAGCGAGCCCTGCTCCGCGCAGGCAGTCGTGCTGGCCATGGCTCGCGTAGGACATCCATCCAGCTGTTGGTGCTGACTTTCGGGCCTCCCAGCTCTCTCAGCCTTACTGGGCTACGCCTGCCTCCTGGGGAGGCCCCCTGGGACCTCTCTCCCTATCAATCTTCCCACACTTTGAAAGCACGCAAAATGAGTCCTTTCCAGCCCCCCTCTTTTCTTTTCGTCCTAAGTGAACCTGAGCGCATGGCAGGAGCTATCGAACACGCAAATGAGATTTCATGATCTAGTTCATTAGGCTGTGAATCCCTGGGCCCACCATCCGCAGAGACACTGCGGCGGCTTGTTTTCTCTCTGTGTCTGTCTCCGAGGACACACTCTCTGCACTATATCCATTAGTACTGTCCTCCCCTCCCAGGTGCTTCCCCCTGGCAGGTCCTGCTGCCCCATTCACACCCTCGGCACAGCTCTGCCATTTCTCTGGGCTGAAGAGAGGCCTGGGGATAATTTGGGGGAGGGGGAGGTCTTCTGACTCTGGACCAGTGACTCTCTCTTAGCCTCACTCTTCTTATCTGTGCATTGCATATAATGATATCCACGTGATGCAGGTTAAGTTGTTAGGAGTACTTCCTGGGACCATAGTAAGGGCTCAAAAAATAGTAGTTATTGATATCTATTATTGTTTTCTAATGTTTGATTTTTGTGGTCTTGGGAAATTAAACCCAGAGCTTCCGCTTCCGTTTTCTCATCCGTCACATGGGGATGACAAAGATCTCCTTCATACGCTTGTTGTAGGGATTAAAAGACGTCAGAGTCAGGAGAACATCCATGTGAGAGTTCCCAGCATTCTCCCTCCCACTCCCACTCAAAAGGTTGATCACTTCAGGCACAAATTTGCCCCTCTCTGGGCGGGGCCTTTCCTCTGCGCTCCCCTGCCCTCACCCAACCCAGTGACACACTTTAGTAGGCTAAGGTGAGGGCATTTCGTCCAGGCAAGAAGGGGCCGTTCTTCTGGTGCACGGTGAGAACAGAGTGTGTGCTTGTGGGTGACTGCACATGGGCGGATCCCTGCCACTAGCCCCCCGGGGGCGGGGGGGGGGGGGGGGGGGGGGCGGCGGGGCGGCCGCGCGGCGGCGCGGCGGCGCCGGGCGGCCCCGAGCCGCG